>JBBPMU010000171.1:0-44211 GCA_038090475.1 Wakefieldia striispora | reverse complement strand
AACCCAAGTATCTATATAACTCGGAGTCTGAATCTCCAAGTTGTAGAAAGGACCGGCGAAAATTTGTCCCATGTCCTTCATTCACGACAACAGCGTAGGCATCACCGCCTCCGTGATTCCATGGACATACATTGCTGGCGGCGCTGCTGCTACGGCCGCTTTCGTCATCCTGTCCAAGACACTTGCTGGGAGTCATTCCCGAAGGAATAACATCCCGCTACCCCCTGGCCTTCCTGCAGTATGGTTCTGGGAGGACCCAATGCCAAAACCCAAGTATGTGTCCTTATCCAACTCGTTTCTGTCCTCTTGGATAATTTCATCGACCACCCTTAAATATGCCTTCTTTTCTCTCTCAGGGTCGCTATTGGAATCGCCAAGCTGATCGAAGAGCACGGACCTGTCGTTTCGTTTCGACGTGGTAGCCAAGTGACGATCGTGGTTGGTCGTATGGACGTAAGTGTAACCCATTCCGACGCTTCCCGTCGTTCGTGATTCCTCGCAGGCGGCGATGCAAATTCTGGAGAAACAAGGGGCAGCGCTCCTGGATCGACCTCGCAGTGTCGCGGTAGGTGAGATCCTATTGGGTGGGATGGATCTTGTTCTTCAACCTGCCGGAGACCGCTTTCGTCGTATGAGGCGAGCAGCCCACTCCCACCTCCAACCTAAAATCGCGATGATGTATGAAGACATTCAAGCAGCGGCTGCAAAAGAAATTATTCTTGATATTTTGAACGACCCAAAACAAGTTATGCGACATGCGGAGCGGTACGTGTCCAACCCACGGTGGCCGGTTGAACTTGGGCTGATCTCGCCGCACGTTTGCGTATCGTAGTTTTGCTTGCGCCGTTATTTTGCGTGTCGTGTACGGTAAATCAATACCGACTTCCAACGACGATCCTGAAGTGGTGCGCGTGAGGCAGATGATAAGAAATTTCGAGATGGCACTCTCGCAGATATATCTCGTGGATTACTTTCCGTGGTTGAAGTACATGCCCGGATATGGCCGGCAACTCAAAGCGGCCCATCAGTTTGGGCTTGCACTCTTCCGGGACCAGCTAAAGAGAGTCATGCAACATATGGTGCGTCAGAGTCGATAGTTGATGATAGGAAGGAAAAGTCTCACGTTCGCTTGGCTCCAGGAAAGGAACAGTGCTGGCCCATCGTTTGCAAGGATGCTCCTCGAGAATGTCGATGAACATCACCTTACGGATGACGAGATGGGTTATCTCGCGGGTGCTTGTTACGCGGCTGGTGCAGATACAGTACGTTCTGGCCATCCTCGCGCAGCCGAATTTACTGCAACACGTCGTCCTAGACAGCATCCGGTGTTGTCGTGATGATCATGGCAGCGGCATGCTTTCCCCACGCACAAGCACGTGTCCAGCAAGAACTGGATGATGTAGTTGGGAAGGATAGAGGTATATCACCCTCTGGTCAGAGCTTGGGGGATTCTAATGCAGTGCCCAGTACCGACGTTTGAAGACCGGGACATGCTCCCGCAGCTCCAAGCATTTATGCTTGAAGCAGCACGTTGGATTCCGGTGACACCACTCGGTATGTTATCTTATTTTATGTTTTGCATCGAGAGCCTCGTAGGCACTTACACGCTATTGTATGCAAGGCATGCCTCACCGTGCAATGAAGGACGTCTTCTGGGTATGACCTCCCGTTCCTCGAGATCTGTGGCAGTGCTAATCATGGTTTAGAAAGGTTACTGGATCCCCGCCGGTGCAACCGTCATAGGATCTCATTGGTATGTTCTCCGTGTCGTGTACCAACGCGCTTCTCATAACCCCCATTCGCAATGTTCCTCATATAACTCACTACCCCAGGGCGATCTCACGAGACCCGGTGGCATTTCCAGATCCAGACACGTTCAACCCTCAACGTTGGCTCACCGAAGATGGTGCGATTAGAACGGACACGCGTTTCTACACGTTTGGCTTTGGCCGAAGGTACGTCGCGCTGCGTCTCAGCTTTGAAACTTCGATGGCATCATCGTGTCCTTGATAGAGTTTGTCCTGGTCAACATGTGGCAGATCAGTCGCTCTTTATCACTCTTGCGTTGTTACTCTGGTCGTTCCGCATCTCGCAAAGACCCGAAGCACCGATAGATACTAGCGTGAGCGGCAGCGGGGACTTTATTGTCTTTCATCCCAAACCCTTTGATGTGGAGTTTGTCCCGAGGATGGAGGAGCTACAGTTGAGGGAGTTGATGACATGACGGGAGGCAGACAAGGTACGGGGCTGGCAAGTACTCCCAGTCGGGAGTATACATGCCAGTGGTGTTCGGCGAGACTGTATCGAAACGGGGGATCGCCGTGACAGGAACGCTCCATAGACCCGTTCACCTATCATGTACGTCGCTAGACTTTAAGCCTAGTGAGTACGTACAATGGTCGGTGACAAGTAAGGAACAGTGGTCGGTGCAATCTTGTTCTGTCAGAGTGCCACGGATGACGCCCTCAGAACATTTTTCCCGGGCCAGACATTCTCCTTGAAGCCCCTCGACGATGGACGGTCTCCAAACTGTTCACGCCCGCCACGGAGGGTATCGTCGTGCTCGCTAAATCTGGTATAGATAATACAGAGGCTGAGGAGCAACCCGAGGTCATCGTCAAGATATACGATCCGTGCTATCCGGACGAGCGGATCTGTTCCACATCCTCCATTGAGTCGTGCCCATGGAACCTCGCCCACGAGCGAGCAGCCGCTCTAGCCCCCCAAAAACGCGACCCTCTCTTACAAGGAGCTGCAGGTCGCGATCTACGACGCCAAGTATCCTGAAGATGGTGTTCAGAGGCGTTGTGAGTGAGGCTTCGTGGACAACAGAGACTGCCGGGGAAGTGGAAGAGATGGGACGGATTCCTGAAGACACTCTGAGGGATTGGAATTCCTGATGGCCAGGGGAAATCATGGGGAGATGCCCTGACCAGGCACACGTGCTTGCGGAAATAGGTGGGACGACCGGGTTAGATTGAACCTCGTCAGTGCGCAAGTCTGAAGTGTCCTGAACGCTATCGCTGAACTGCAAGGATCCTGAGTGATCGGAGGAGTGTGAGACCTCGGATGGACTAGAGTGAGGGGCTCCTGGTGCTGTTTGTACTGTTTGATACTGAGGTCGTCCAACGTAGGTGAAGGAGAGATATCTGCTGAGTCTAACAGCCAGGGGAGCGGTTCTTACTTAATTCGTGTTTCCAGATAAAAAAAAAGAGCGAGTTCGGTCAAAAAGTCTTGATACACGAGCTGCGTGTCTACCCCTACGCGGACAATATTGTGAGCCTCCGAGTCCAACGAAGACGTTGCATACAGGTCAACATACCGATGAGATCATTCGAAGGAACACTACTAACACAACATAAGGTGCTATTCGCCAACTGATTGGATACATACCATGGAGGACTAATGCCGAACAGGATGTGTGTCGATTTGTCGTCATCGTTGTCGAAGGTATGCAAGGCAGCCGGAAAAGAAGTAGTGAATGTCATGAGAATAGGTATACCGTATCAAAGGAGGCCTTGTCAGAGGCAGACAAAATGTACTGGGGTTGCGTAAAACGACCTGGTTTTATAGAAGGGTGACCAGGTTATGAGCTTCTCAAAAGACGCACCAGAATGGAGTGAAATGACTTCCTGTGGGAGCAACGCCATATTGAAATTAGATAAGATGTTGTTGTGACCAGTGGCATTATCAGCCCGGATGTCCTGGAACGTGCAAACCTTCAAGACCAGTTACGATATTTCATGACCCTGGATAACAACCGGTCTGGAAGTTTCGGAGGTTGCTGCAATGTATGGAACTTTATTTGCTACACATTATGAAAGTTTACCTTGACAGAACATAACTCTCTTTCTTCGAGGGGACCTTCCCCGCTCGCAGGCTCTACCCCTCATCCCGCCGTCGTGACATAGTACTGTCGGGGCCTTCGCTGGCAAAGAGTGGTCAAATGTTATCCCGTCAATGATCACCACGGTACCTTGATCTGGACCAGTCGAACGCGTGTCTGAACACGTGGTAGGCAGTGCATCATGCATGGCGGTGGCGCTAAGCCACTACGTCACTCTAACTTTATCGGTTCTCTCCTGGTGGTGGCAGGTCGATGATCAGGCATCGTGAACGACCGGCGGTGTAAACAAATGCCCCGATATCAAACCCCCGAATAGGTACATGTGAACGCCATTCACTGAGGATGATAGGTACCGAGACAAGCCAACTGCATCAGGAAAATGGTGAAGAAAAGATATAGCATGGTAGGAAAGATAATCCATTATAATTCCTTGTCATTGATTATCAACCCCCCTTTCGTGATTATAATCAATTATCCTCTCTTCACCATTTTCCTGATGTGGTGGGAACGTAGCAAGATATGATTGTTTATGCTGTTGCTTGCGTTCCCGGTCGTACGTCCCGGATGACGACTGATCTCCAACCGTTGTCGGAGGGGGGTTCTGGAAATACGGCGTGATCACGCGAGACCGTATCCAGCTCGAGTAACTTGAAAGTGTCTTCCGAATTCGGTTCCAAAGGGTTTTCCGCATGATAGTATTAGCATCTTCATGGCAGCGGTGGCGGGGTTCTAGAATGCGTGTGCCAGTTCCCACTTACCGACGCCAGCCAGGATCAATATTGGCCAGCATATGCACTTCTGAAAAAGTGCAGATGTGCGTAGGCGTCGATACGGTCCGGCTGGGTCGGGTCGTAAAGCTATGAGCAGCGCCCCGCTACGCAGCGGAGAGCTGATTTAGAACAAGGCAAGACAAATAAGGACAAAACGACATCTGATCACACCCGGATCTCAGTCTCGTCAACGGATGATGTGAGTACTAGATCTGATGTGACATTGGAGTGTCCAATCAATTTGGAACAAGGGAAGACAAATAAGGACAAGCAACATCTGATTACGCCCGAATCCCAGTCTCGTCAACAAGATGATGTGCGTACTAAATCGAAGTACATGTAGCATAAAAGAGTGTAGTCTAAGACGGTCGATAATATGACAATATTATTTTACCATTAAGAGTATAAGAAAACCCAAGCCAGACCAGAAAAACCCGGCCGTATTACCGTGGTCGTTCAATGATGATACACTTTCTATGGCCAATAATGGCGTCGAGATACCTGATCCTATTAGATGTTCCAACATGTATGCACACTTGACGCTGCGGAACCAGGTCGGAGTTAAGCGACCGCGCGCCTCGCAGGACAAGCCTTCGCGTGCGTGTATTGCACGTCACGGCGGGAGAGCGGTAAGCCACATCTAGCGCACTTAACCTTCACCCTGAGATGCCGGGACACGATATGCCTGGGGATATTCTCCCGTTGCAACGTATCCTGGCACCCTGCCCATATACACTCTACTGTGTCCTTAGCCCCGCCATGGAATGCATGATCGCGTTTGAGATGGTCGCGTACGGATCGAATGCTCCCACTCAAGGTGGCACCGCATGGCGACCCGTCGATCAAGCACTGGCAGACATAGAGGGTATTCGAGTGATGAGCAACGACAGCGCTCACAGCGGCGAGCGGAACCGGCAGAACTGTCGAAATGGTGGGTTGTACGGCATCTGGGACGGTCGATGATGTCGAAGGAGAATAGTCCATAGCTTGAATTTGGATGTGCGTCAACCCGCTCATGGCATCGAGCGACGCGTTTGGAAGGTTTTGGAAATGTGGGCTCGTCAATGGAACAGAGTAGGGAAGCGAGGACGAGCCGACAGCGAGAAGCGCTGGTGTCTCTGGGGTCGTCTCGTCTGCTCGATGCGAATGCACCGGGATCGCATGGAAAATATCACATAGACGGCCTCCGTCCGCGAGACTCGGAATAGATGATGGTTCGTGAACGATGGACCCCTCGAGTGGGGAATTCAGGTAGCTTGGTAGAGAAAGAACGGAATTTTCTGGAGGGCCCCGATAAGAGTGAACCTCCGGCTCCGAAAAAATAACCGGAGGGACTGAAACCATTGACACTTGGTCATGAGATAGCGAGAAACTCAGTGGGAGGTGTCTGTCCACAAGAGAACGATGTCAATACTCGTTCAGAGAACAATCGACTCGCATACCCATGGACAACATTAGGAACGAGGGGAATGTAGTTTTGCTGGACAATAGTTGGTTCTTCAGAATATGTATGGTAAGGGTTATTTAGAGTGAGGCTGAAGTCAACAGCGGAACGAAAAGAGGTGGTATTGAGGTGTGTCATGTAAAGAGAGACGAGCACCTTCGTCGGAAGTGCACACATCCATTGTTGGAAGCAAAGTGGCTGCTTAAGTATCCGTGGAACGGTGCGGCAGGAGACTAGCGCCTATGGGTCGTAGTGATCGAAGAGTGTTGATTTATTGATTCCTGTGGGAAGAAATACGCTTGCGGAATTAGATAAGATGGCAATCTGTTCGGAGGGTCGTTACTCGTATCCAAGCAAGTTTATTCTGCTGTAATTTCACCCATCCGTAGAATGAGTCGAAATGAGAATTACCCGCGCAGGAAATATGGAAAATACATGCGTTACGTTGATGCGCTGGGCTATACCGGTAATCCAGAAGAGATGATGATTGTAATTGCCTCATAGACAAGCTGCGCCGCAGGTAAACTCTGTATTCGGGTATCTGGGCGGACATGGCGTCTCAGAGAGGCTCTGACTCCCAAGCAAAGCCTGAAGGCTGACGGTATGTAATGTAAAACGGATGAACAGACTGCCATGTTATCCAGACGATGCATGGTATGCAGACGATAAGCATGTCAACGGCAACAGAAGTAGATTAGCATCACGTTCGCTGGCGTCCTCCAGAACCCATTGCATGTTGCAAGATGGCGGATCAAAATTCTTTTTGTTGGAAGCTGCCCTGTTGAATGTCGTGAATGGTCGTTCATGACAGAACCTTGGATCAGTTGGCAGGTAATATGGGAGCGAACGTAGAATTCTGCGAAGGCGCCACAAGTGAGCACAGGCTGGCAGGCCCATCGATGTATCGACGTGGAGTAGTAAGCACCTAACTTATCCGTGACTCGTCAGCTGACGCATGCTATTCTTGTCGCTTCAGCTGAGCCGCCCGGGTTCGCCGACGATGACAGCTGAGCGTCATAGCGCGTTAGAGGACACATGTCGGTGCTGCTTGGCAACATGTCAGCACCATCCACAATCTACATGGCTACCGGCGGGATCTCCAGATTTACCCTCCGGGCGGATCAGCAAGTAGAGGCGACCCTTCCACAGCTTGTCTATAGATATGTGTGTATGAGCGGTCAGAAGTTGGTGGTCACCATGCGATGCATACTGAGGTTATGTAACGCGAAGGAGAGCTGCGCCCTGGAGCTGCTGTCAACAAGTACCTCACTCGGTGACAACTGCGTTCACTCCGCGTGACATAATGAACTTAATCAAAACACAAAAATTTATTGATCTCGAATTTCGCCCTTACCGTAGCGGCTCAAATGTGAGAAGAATGGACGAAACACGAGGCGCGTGGATAGCCAAGATAATTACGACCTAGGTGGTACGCAGGGGTCAGTCGGTATCATATTCCGGAAGAAAAAGACGGAGTTACCCAGCGTTCAGGATGATCCGAATAATATGCGCTCCAGGCACTATCATGGGTTTGGAGAGCTCGGAAATGGGCACCACAGGAAGGAGATCACCGAATGTGGTTTATCGCTCTTTGCTCTGAATTTGATATGGCCCTCCACAGGATCGAAAAAAATTATTGACTTTGTACCCCTTATGGGCTCCAGATAGATAGCCTTGGTACGTCCGACTGCATTACGCCTAATGGTCGAACCGTCTTATGCTTGGCAACGACGCTGTACTCATGTTCAGTGAGTAATTTTGTGAGTGGTGGTTTGGGGTATTTATTGAAGGCGGCTGTGCATACCAATGCACATCGGGACCAATTGAAAGCAATCACCCAAACCCATTCGCCGAGGTGGGAAGTTGCGCGCACGAACTTGTTGTGGACAATTTGACATGAATCGAAATTGTTTAGCCAACTTGGCTAGGTTACGCGGACGTGATACGGCAGACAGATATGTGTTCTATGCAAATATTGGCGCGTTCGGGACCCTAGATAGGCCAATGGCGATGACTCTTCAAGTTCTGGAAAAGCGTTGCCAAGGTGGTTACTAGAAAAGAAATGTGGTGTGGTGGGTGGGCGTCGAATTACGCCGCAGGTCATCTAAGCATCTCGTTAGTTCATAGGATCGGGAAGGGTGATGGTCAGCACAAACCGTACATATAACTCAGCACTTGCCGAGTTGCCACGTAATTTGCAACATGCCGTACCCCAGCGGCCGAGCAGAATTTCGGCGGGGCCAGACCCGGCGGCTGGCTGTGTTGCGGTTGTCGGCTAACACGTGTTGTATGTATGTAGTAACCGGGGCCGCTCTTACCGTCAGCTGGTACGACCACCAAGGGTGTTCGCCCTCAGGTTCACTTTTTGGATGTCGCTCGGTAACGAGGGAACGATGTCGATGTGAGGGAGTTCGTATCACCCGGGATCCGCGGAAAAGTGTTGTACAGTGACCGTTTCCAACAGTAGAGACACCGAGACGATCGGGGACCACTAGCGAGCATACGAGGCACGCGTACAAGACAAGTTAACCACATAGTAGTGCTATCTACGAGATGCAATTCACAGTCCCCAATAAACATGATCAACTAGCATGCCAATGGAGCTTACAGTCTCGCTCCAGCTCCAACAGGTGCAAGTCAATCTATTCTAGTGATGGGCGCCTACCAGTGGGATTCGAGTGGACTAGTGACGGATGGGAGAAAAAAACGTGCGCAAGGCTCAGACTGACCCGGCGGTCGTGAACCGAAGATATGGCGCAGAACGGATGACGCTGTGCCAGAGACATGCCGTGCGGGATCGACTCTCGGCAACACGGGTCGTACCTTTCCGCAAGCCATGTTGACACGTATGAAGTTCCGTACAAGTCCTCTCTACCAGCCATTGTCAGAATCGATGCAAGCAGCCACCCGCTGTGCAACATCCGAGTCCAAATTGCACCGTTTCGTCAATATCCGAATCAAATCCTTTCCCCTCGGGAACGTCTTCTCCACCAGTGACCCCAAGCCCTTCAGAATACGCCCAATCCACGCCTCGGATGGCATCGAAAACTTGCCTTGATCGTCAAACTTCCACAAGAGACGCTGCACGATGTCCCTCGACTCCGCATACTTAGGATGGGATTCCAGCGTCGTGATACACGCATGCCCCGCCGAATGAATCCCGGTCTTTTCCAGCGCCTTGCCATTGCGGTGCCACCACTCCTCCATGTCCGATTCTCTCTCCAAGTGGGTTACTGCGAGCGCGATCGGCACCTCCTTCTTCCCCAACACCTCGTAGAACAACCTGTAGTTGCTCTGTGTCGTCGCTGTAATCCTATTTCCGCGCATACAGAAGAGGAACAAGCTGATGCCGCCCGTCGCGTTCAATCTCCGAATGAGTTGAACAGCCTTCTCGATGGCCCCGACGTAGCCGTTCGGTCCCTTTTCAGGCTCTTCCAACCCAACTGTATCCCATAAGCGAATGGTGGTGGTGCCGAGCTGGAATTGGTACTCGGATGCGTCTAGGGTACGAGGGGCGCTGTCCGGCGAGGTCGTTGCGATCTGCCATCCTGCGAGGAGATTGATGAGAGAGCTCTTTCCGACTCCTGTCTCTCCAAACAACAACACGTGTAGGTCTTTAGGAGGGGCAGTTCGCGGATGGAGAGAATGCGCCGAAATGAGGTTGCGTACGAGATCTCGGCACAACTCGCGACGCCCGGGTATCTGTGGATGACAGTCATCGGGAACGGTGGTGACGCAAGCGTGGCCGGAAAAGGACATGTCATGCTCGGCAATCATCCCTGAGCAGGTCCTCCACCATGTCTCCATGGAGAACGCGGTATCGACCGTGGCTGACCGATTCTCGAGCTCCGTGATGACTGCCACCACAGGAGTTGCCGGACAATACTTTTCCCGCATCCGCATGATGAGATCGTATGTCCTCTTTGTGGCCATCATGACCCCCGACACGCCACGTATGCAAATGACGAGCAGGTGAACGCCTGTTTTGTCGCTGAGCTCCGCAAACAAGGACCGTAGCGCCTCCTGTGCACGTTTCTGCTGCACGCTCCCATGCAACCCTTCCCCAAGTCCAGGCGTATCCCAAAGACGGTAGGTTTCGTTGTTCATCTGTATATCATAGCAACTCGTTGAGATTGTCACTGGGCTGACGTCGTTCCCCACCACGGCCCACTCAGAACCAAGTAGCAGATTAACCAAGGAACTCTTCCCGACGCCGATCTCGCCTGCGATGACGATGTTACAGGCCAATTTCGGTGAGACACCCTCGACGATGAGGTGGCGAACGACACCCTGACATTGCGCGTGACGACCAGGTATCCTAGGATGGCAGTCATCCGGTAACGTCGTGATGCAAGCATGCGCGGTGAACCCCATGTCGAAACTCGAGAGCGATGGAGCGTTGTTGGTCCACCATTCATCCATGGAGGGAATGATATCCGGTGCAGCTGACCGCTTCTCGAGGTCGGTGATGACGGCGACGATTGGTACGTCCGGGGCAATCTTGTCACGGATCCGCAAGATGGTATCGTATGTCTGCTTCATGCCTTTGGTGACTCTAGGAAGTCCGCGCATGCAGATCACCAGAAGATGGACGCCGTCTCCTCTAACCAGTTCCGTGAGCAGCGACCGGAGCGCATCCTGAGCCTGCTTCGGGGATACAGTGCCGTATGAGCCTTCACTAAGGCCCGGGGTGTCCCAGAGACGGTACGTCTGAGTATCGGTAACCCAATCATGACATTCCGTCCCTCTGGTCACACCGCGGACATCGTTGGCTATGGCTGCACGGTCTGTGCCAGTGACAAGGTTGATAAAGGAACTCTTCCCGACGCCGGTCTCTCCAGCGACGACGATATTACGAACTGATGCACTTGAGAAATGTGTTAACGGTTCGGGATCTTCACATGGCTTGTTAGCGCTTACCCGGTAGATAGATTTATCATTGCCCAACTCGCTGGTTGTGTCTAAAGAGAAGACTGATACGTTTAACTCGAGGAATTGAACACACTGTAGAATTGCTCACTTTGATCCCACCTCAAGGTGGGTGGGGGTGGAGATCGGGGACAAAGGGTTAGTCGCATGTCATTTTGCGGAAACCTCGTTGTTTTCGCGAGCCCGACATTCCTTCTTGAATTGGCAAGCCCTACGACATGCATCGCCGCAAACAATTCTGAGGGTTGTGATCGATATGATCTATCACCGGCCTCGTGCTCCTCGGTCACCTGCTGCCATTCTAGACTCGTGCCATGCGTACGAAGTGGAGTAAACCGTGAATAATGCCATAACACCAAACTATACTTCCGAGAGAGATATCGTTAGTTGTATCAATGCACCGGGCTACAGACCAGGATCCCTGGTAGACAGCCCTAGACAGTAAAAACCAAATCGACCATTGTTCGTCGCCCTCCTGATGCGCACGAATCCTAGCCAACCCGTCATCTGTCAATTTGATTGCACGACTAGAACAGCTTTTTGTTACCGTGCACAAAGCGAACCTGTCTGGGGCTGACCTTTGGACTATGACAGACCTTTCAACACTTCGTCCAGTTCTCCCTGAACCTTTTGTATCTCGACGCCTTTCCTTTGCAACTCTCCACTGTTGTACACCCTCAGAGCTCCCCGGGCTTCGCTAACGAACTCATGTGACCGCTCTGTCGACCTCCTCAGCTCGGAAGACTCGACATTGACGCCAGATAAGTCTCTGGGGACAACACCGGACAAGTCGACGCCAGATGCGCGCAGGAAAGCAAGGTCGCGGAGAGTATCGCTGAGTGGAAGGGGTTTGGCCTTGGAAGATGACATTTTGGACAAGGTCAATTATTCGCTTCCCGCCTCACGACAGGCACACAGCTTGAGGTCAGACGTCGAGCCTTGCCCCCATCTACAACAATACCTTCATCCATACCAGTTGTCGGCTAGGAATTCATTATACCCCTTCATGGCATCACCATCGGAAGATCGTCCTGCACCTCCAGCAGACGAGAATACTACTACATCACCACCTCCCAAAGTCGAGCCCACGACACACCCCGCATTCGATTCTCCCGACGCAGATGTCGTCCTAGTCTCCCGCGACCTTGTTCGCTTCCGGATGCACTCATTTACCCTAAAGACCACTTCAGGGTGGTTCCGTTCCCTCTTCTCGATTCCCCGACCTCCTTCAAGCCCTGGAGCCACGAGCGCTGCAACTGAGGGCAGCGAACGACGGTCTGCGCTAAACCCGTCGACCGCAGACCCCGAGACCATCCACCTTGACGAAGACTCGGCCACGCTCGAGCTCTTATTCCGCATGATCAGTGGTCTTCCGATCCAACCACTCCTGTCGTTCGACACCGTCGACACCCTCCTATTTGCCTCTGAGAAATATGAGATGCCGGGCCCGACGTCGCTCGTGCGCATTGCGGTCCTCACGCCGCCACTCGCAGAGCAGCCTCTTCGGCTATACGCCGCTGCATCTCGTTGTGGATGGACAGAGGAAGCCAAAGTTGCCTCACAAAGGACGCTTTCCATCGATCTATGGCAGGATGATAACTGGGAGATGCTCGCCAAGATTGATGTGCGCTCTGCGCTTGCCCTGTTGAAACTGCATCGGTCGCGGAGAGAGGAACTGCGCAAGAAGCTGGACGAGCATCCATTCGTCAATGCAAATCCGACGACGTACTGCTCAAGGTGCAGACGGCAGACGGACCATCACGCATGGCGAGAACTCAAACACCGGGTCGTTGCGGAGATGGACCTTAGACCGTTGGGGGACACGATCGTGGATATTGGATTGACGGAATGGCAGGAGGCAAAGGCATGCTGGGAAGCGAAATGTCCGCACACGGACTGTGCGATAGTGCAATACGACAAGACGGAGACGATGCGACTGATCAGGGAGTGTATCGAGGGCCTACCGAAGACGACTTGACGTTGATTAGGGAATTAGACTAGTGATTCATTACCAATTAGATAATCACACGAATTATGATGTACCGAGTCAAAACCATCACTCGACCCTCTACGAAAAAAAAACCCTGAGGATGCTCGCGTCCACGTCACGTTGGCTGTCGAGGACTCCAAAGTCCCGCTCGTTTTTTACCGCATCGCTCCTCAGAACAACCCAGGGACCCCCAAAACCACCGCGGTCAATAGATGACTCGACATCGGCCCTCGACTACAAAAGCACGCAGAGAACACGTCCTCCACCTCTCCCAGTGTCCGACATTCCGCGTTCTCGGACTGCAGAAGAAGCCGTGACCAACATCCTATACAATACACCTCCTCCAAACTTGCAACCCTATAAAAAGTTGGTTCTGCTTTTTTGTTCAACACCAAACGTCACTGATGAGCGTATTTTTTCTGTTTCTAGACATATCCTCAACTGTCTCGTTCAAAATGAGCCTGGGGTCTTGTCTCGCGTGTCTAGCATCTTGGCCGGACGGGGGTTCAACATTGATTCCCTGGTCGTCTGTCGAACCGAAATTCGCGACCTGAGTCGCATGTCCATCGTCATCAGTGGGCAGGACAGCGTCGTCGAACAAGCTCGCCGACAACTTGAGGATCTCGTGCGTTCTCTCCTCTTTGTATTTCACCGGCCCTTTTGACAGTTGGCAACGCGTATCGGCAGGTTCCAGTGTGGGCTGTTCTCGACTACACCGATACCCGCGTCATCTCGCGCGAGTTGCTTCTCGTCAAGGTGTCCATCCTTGGACCCGAGTACCTCGAAGACCAATTCGTCGGTGGACCCTCGCACGACCCTCGTCAGAGCTCTCCCCACCCGACCACTTCATCCTCCGCCTCCTCCAGCGCATCCAAAGCCGAACGCGAGGCGATCCTCGCACACAACTTCGAGCGCAGCGGGCACCCGGAGACACCGGTCGTCACCGAACCCCACCCCACCCCGCTCCCACTCACCGCTTCTGAAGCCCTCCGACTCAAACACCAACACCTCCAGTCCATCTCTGTCCTCGCCAAACAATTTGGCGCGAAAATCGTGGACGTGAGCGATAACAGCGTCATCGTCGAGTTAACAGCCAAGACGAATCGCGTGGTGGCGTTTTTGAATTTGCTGAAGCCGTTTGGGATATTGGAGAGCGCGAGAACGGGTAGGTGGTTTTTCGTCGCCTTTGGCGTGTCGCTTGAACGCTGACGATATACGCGTTTGGATTAGGTTTGATGGCGATGCCAAGGACGCCGATTGCGAGGTCGGGCGATGACGTAGACGATGTCTCTGAAGAAGGGGGTGCTGTGGATGCTAGCTTGCTCCCTCCAGGCTAATGCAACTGGAGCCATTTCTGATCCATCTCGGGACATAGACCAATGCTGCATGTCGTATATGAGGTGATATAAAGGAATATTCCTGCTGCTGGAATGAACGTTGATAGACATGGTCGTCTATGCTTTGACCCCTGAGGTGCAAACACGAGGATAACAGCAAAGGAATGTTGCTGTTTTGTTCCAGGATGTGTGTGGAACCGAAACCAAAGCGGAAACAAGGTCTTCTCGCGCTTACACACAATAACAGGGTAGAAACGACCATTCCAAGATATAAAGCCCGACCGAGTTGTACATACACTTTGCCCCCCGTCACGCCCGCGGTTCTCCCTTGCGTTGGACACTGATTCGACCAGTTCAACGCTAAAGAGAAAGCAGGAACGACGAGCGACGACACTAATATACAAAGGTATCAAAGCAGACACGGGTCCACCCAAACACACGAACTGAAGCAGAGACATCAAGGGACCTGGTAGCCACTCTCACATTACACTTCCTCGAAAGAGCAAAGGTGCATATCGATCTCCCATTCATTCTTCACGTGCGAGTAAACTTGTAGTCTTGTCCGACCGTGTTCTTATCCTGCAATGGACGGGTCGTGCGCGCCTAGTACCAGAAACATCAACATCGTAAGCAAATCACCGGGTGGTAGGCACGCGAGCAGGAAGCCAAACACACCGAACAAACGAACTGTGATAGAACTCGAGCACCGGCTCGACTTCCTCCCCCGCATCATTCACAGGCTTGTCAATGTTGAAGCACGCCAAAATGTGTGCTATCATGATGAAAAGGCTCGAGTAGCCAACGTGACGTCCTGGACATGTGCTGTTGGAAGGGATGTAAGTCAACCAACCACTCGTTTGAAATATTCTATTTACCGTCTTCCCCACCCGTACACTGTCGAATCGATGGTTTCCCGTGCCGTAGCACTACCCGGTGTTGTGCCCGAGAATCGGGAAGGGTCAAAGATCTCGGGGTCCGGGAATATATCGGGATCCCTCAAAATTGCCCTTTCATCGGATTTAGATCAAACCAAGCATGGCGACGCAGAAACAAGGCCTCACCAAGTGTTCCCCCACACCGTCGATCCTTTTGGGATCCGGTAACCGAGGTACTCGTCCTCTCGGGTAACCATGTGAGGAAAACCTTGAAGTCGTTCATGAGTAACTCAGAATTGAACTGACTAGGAACAGGTCATACCAAGTGGTGTGACGACATTCCACCGGAACACCTCAAGGACGATGCAATCGATAAACGGTAGTGCCGAGCGATCGTCAAGGGTTGGCAGGCGGTCTCCGCCAAGTACCGAATCCAGTTCGCTTTGGGCCCGGCGTTGTATTTCGGGGTGCAAAACCATGGTTCCGAAGAAAGTATACATGAAAGAGGTGGTCTTTCACCGATTCGAGTCAAGGAAAGAGCACTGAGACTACAAAGACTTACCGAATCCATGGCAGCGCCATACATGACGGCAGCCGAATCACGAATTATTCCCGCTTGATGTGAATGTTCAAGATCTTCATCTGGCGGGAGCTCACTCAAAAGGGTAGATATAAACGATGGACTGGCTTTGCCCGCAGCCTGTCATGTCAAGCACAAAGGCATTGACAGGGTCATGACTAGTCTTTGTGAAGATGAGATCACATACCATCTGATCTCGAACCATGCTAAAAGGTACGTAGCGGAGACGCTCGCTCGTCACCCTTGCTTCTGCTGCGTCCTTCTGGAACCGACCACCCGGCAACCAACCAGGATAATATTTCACTGCAAAATTGTCGCATTGTTAGATTGGTCCTTGTTCATGAGGAGCTGTCCACTTACGGAAGGGTAGAAAGTCGACTAGATAGGGTCCATTCTCGGGACCTTCAACTGCATCTTGAACGATCTTCAGAAGACTGTCGGCTGGGTCTGTGACCTCATGGCCGTAAATAATCCGCAGGACAGATGACGCAATGCTTCTAAAGGAATAAATGAGAATTCTGGATCTGCTGCAGGAGACAAGTCGTACAAGCGAATGAGCGCAGCCCAGTCATCAGGCTTGGCAATCAGATTCCTGAGCAAAGTCCGTGAGCTGTCCAGTTGAACGTGCTGCCAATCCTTGATTTGTGCGAGGAAGTAGCGCTGAGACAAGGAACGTCGTTCCTTGTGGGGTTCTCCCGAGATGATACTGAGAACCCAGTTGTTACCTACACTGGAACAACATTGTCGCTGTAGGTAACGTCATACGCAAAGAGATATAGTTACAGTTCAACAAGCATGGGCATTCTCGGTCGATCTGAATAAATGGCTGCGCGTTTGTCCATGAGATCGCGTGTCGCCTGTACCGTGTTCAGAATGATCATATCCATCCCAAACATTTCTAGATGCATGATCCCGCCTATCAACCCGTTCAGAACGACATATGGGAGTAAGGAATGAATGTCTGCACCGTAATCTTCGCGCCATTTCACATAGGTTTTGGCTTGCTCCGCATCGCCCGTCGGGAGATCAAAAAGGTTGCCGACCAAACAGAGTCTCCTTGGTCCAGGGGGGAGGCGCTCTGCACGTTTCCTGAGTAAAAAGTGGAAGAGCACAATAGGCACTGCAACCGCCACGGGAAGATAGACAAGGGAAGAGCCCATGGTTGAGGGCGAGTTACCAACCGTCAGGGCGTTGCCTCCAAACCCATCACCATGTCTTTAAGAAGGAACGCTGAAACCGCGGCCCAGTCCATCAAAACGCGACATGGCCCCTAAAAGGGAGTATGAATTGAGGTCGCTGTTTAATTATACTACCATTTGATCCAATACAATTGTCCATCGTGACCCAAAGGAAGATTGCACACACGTTCCAACATGTGAAAGTTCTGGCTGGATTGTTCAACCAGGGGCATCAAATATTCGCTGGGTGCCGAGACTGTTACTGCCGCGGCATGAGGACGCGAACTCAACTTGCTTCCAAGTGTGGACTGTTCCGCCGGAGGCAACTTCGCATGATGCCGCTGAGCCACTGGAGGTGGAGATACATGGGCTCGGAATCAGTGCGCGATTGCCAAAATGCGTGAGAAGAGGACATGGTTCTTTGATCCAGCCCTGGCAGGCGTTGCCGCAACCCTAATAAGTTATTGTGGTCTCCAAATCAGAACCCGATATCTGGGCTGTGTTTCTGACCAGTCCAAAGAGCGTGGCATCTCCTGACCTCCACTAGTGGATCAGAATTTTCAAGTTGTTGGCGTTCTCAATAATCAAATTAGTCGTTGCCGCTCGCGATTCGTGCATGTTGAACGTTGAACCTGAGAGAGACTACGACATGGTGAACGAACTACAATCTGTTTCGGGTTGTCTAGTGTACAGGTTTTACCTTCTGCGAGTAGTAGCTACGGTACACGCTCACTCTGTAGACACTGATAAATTGGAGGCTAGCCAACCTAGTACTCCTGGCCTTCAAGGGATTCATACATGTGTATAAATCATACAGCCCCCTTGACCTCAGCCTGTGATGTGCTGGAAAACTCCGCTTTCGAGGTATCCAACGAGTTCCGGTGGTCTGAGTTGCGCGTCATGACCATCGTGTCCGATCTACCCTGACCCTCATAGAACATGATCTGCGTGGAAGTCAACCTGGCGGATGTTTTCTCGTCCCATGCCACGCCTCTGGCTACTCTGTAGACAATCAGAGTGGGGGCGATGACCTGTTAATTACAATGTCAGGGACCTCAAGTCGTTCCTGTGACACCACGGAAGGAACATAGACGTACCTGAACATTACCAAGTACCATCAGCATGATATACTGACCTACGCTGCCCAGTGCATATGTAATAATGAAGACGAACGAGCACAGTGCATACAGAGACGATGATTCTACGACCATCGCTGCAACGCTCGTGTATGGTGATTTCTCAGCTTCCAGGCGTCCTACACACAATACGGCATTCCATTAGACACATTGTCTTCTTAGGTGGAGGATAATACAATACCAATGCTCTTTTCCATCTGCCTCTTGCACAGCAGCAGTCGAACCGCGATAAAGGCCGCGGCAAAGATGTTCAGCGTTACCGACAACGTGAAGCACGGAATAGCCGCTTTCTTGGCAAGTTGGGTATACAACGTTTCATTCGCACTGTTTATCGCGATCGTGAAACATCCGGTGGCTTTAATAAGGTCAGCTCGGCGTCCAAGATGAAGCATGCCAGACGACTGACCGACTGCACCGATATAAATCGGAAAAGTGGAACAATAGACCATGTAGCGGACAATGTGGTGAACCCCACTGTAAAAAATGACAAGCCGCCATAACTACCATCCGGTCAGAATGGTAAGTCCAAGACGAATTCAAACTCACCATCAGAGCGTCCGCAAACCACATCGCCATGAGGTAGGTTATATATGCCAGTTTCGGAACGGGTTGGTTCCACCTGTCAGCTAGGTATGTGAACGGCCCCCCAGGGTAGTTCGATTGCCAGGTATATGCATCGAGTGTGCAGTAGACGTTGGCAATCGATGAGAGACTCGACAAAATCCATAATATAGTGATCCAGACGGTCAACATAGCAGTCTTCTTTGAACCCTTTGGCGAGCGGAGGCTCCGGATGAGACTGTGCATGCAAACCACATACAATGCGGTCATCAGACCCCATGTGACACCCACTACGAAAGTGGTACCGGCGAGGTAGACACCCCCGTCGTACAGAAGAATAGACGGCGTTCCACTGGAAGACGACATCGAAAGACGGTGAGTGGAATAGGTTCCTGATCGAGACGTACCCTTTGCCACAACGACTTATCAGCTCTATTTATGATGGTCAGTATCTCCTTGCAGTGCTAAGAACCACTTCAGGCACACTGAGTCCGGTTGTTGTCCCGAATATTAAACTCTAAGGACTACGGCGCCACAATTAGTCAATTATCATGGATTAGCATTCATTTTGTACGGCTTAGTGAATGCACCTCCGAGTCATTACCACAGCGTCGCTGAGACAGTAGTAAGTACCAATGGGACCTCAGCAAGGTTCACTTCAATGAGGGAAAGTGAACGGACTGGTTCAAGCCTGAAATGGGACCTTTGAATACATGTTCTCGTTTCTGTGGCAGCTGAAACAATTATTTGCACTTACGTTAATGGCCATATGCAATCAAATTCATTGATGCGGCGGCACCCAGTCTTCCCTCGGAGTGTGTGGTCGTACAGCGGTCTTGACAGATCACGTCAGCGTGGGTAAAAGAGAAAATGTTGGGCAGTTTGCTGGGATCTCCCACTCTCCCTAAAGCATCAAAATCTTTGACAAATAGCATGGCCGCTACTCAACGCGTTCCAGTGCACTTCGACACATCGTTCTGGAATTACTGAGTGACAGTCTTGAAGTACTCTCGAACTTGAACGAGTTCTGGAACTTCTGGGAACACTGATTATCAACCATCCGGTCGAATCGCGCCCTTGAATTGGATATACCTGATTACGACGCCTCTCACGTTCATGTACTACAGGTCTCCTCATTACCTATCTGTGATATCAGCCTTTCCCAGTCCCTCAAACGTCATGTAAGTGTGTCGCTGTTGAAATCCCGCATTATGACATCACTTACAAGATACCTAGACCATCTGCGGTCCAGTGTATCTGTTGCGTCGCGTCACAAAGTTGACGTAGGTAGTGCAAAGGCGCCCCTGGAGGTTTTCTGGGCGTCCGATCACGGGTGATAGAAGGGAGGCTTAGATGGGCTGTATCTCTCGCATATCGGCGAACTTGATACATGAACCTCCATCACGGCGCCCATGTCGAGTTCGTTTCCGAGGCGCTCACGTCACAAGAGCAGGTCAGTCAGCTGCCTCGTCCGGTCCGCTGTCCCCGATCACATATAACGATATTCTGTAGTGTCGAGATGTAGTCGGGGACGTCCAGCACCTTGGGTGCCACACAAGCATTACATCTGATACCTGCAATTGATCAATGTTGGACATTGCTAAGGAGAGTGATCCCGACGCAAGCACGGATTGACCACAGGTATCCGACTCGTCAGTGGCAGAAAGTTCGAGCGCTCAGACCCGTGGGGGAGCGACAGGCAGTCTGGTGAGCTTTCGGTATCCATTCTAAATCATGATCGACAAATTCAAAATTTATCTATCTATGTGCATTGTTCTAAGCATACCATTTCGCTATCCCCTGTTCACGTCTGCCAAGACTCGGACTGTGGTGGGATTGTTCATCGCTGTATCTCTAGGTAGGCACACTGGAGGCACCATCATCAGACATTTACAATGAACACCGGCAGGCAGTCACTAGTCACCCCTTACGACCTTCTGTACACGGGCTCATTTTTTCGAGTTTCTTCACGCTTCCTTGCACGTTCAGAAATAGTTACCCAATGCTTCGCTCCCGTCGCTCGCTGAGTGGCGGGTTAAATCTGGCCGGGGTGGCGTAACCTGTGACTTACATTCAAGTTCGAGTAACCCCCTGGCCCGCACAGCGTCGAAGCCCTCCGGAGTAGCGGCGACTAGTTGCGAGGCAAAGATCAAAGCCATCATTACGACACGTGATGCAAGGCTGAGTTCCATCGTTTCAAAATGCGCGAGAAGATGACGTTCACAGAACCGTGTTGCGGAGAGGCGAGACTCAAGTGCGATGCTTTGCCATCTACCCACCGGTCTGGGCTTTATACTCTGGTCACTTGTTGGTCTACTAATTTCGGATTGGTGTTCCAGCCATCCCGCCAACCATATGCAGTATCGACTGTATTATACCGTTGCTAGTGGTAACATGGCGCTGCGGCGAAATCGTGAAACAAGTGATGCCAAGTTCAACACGGGCACAGCAGTTTCATCACCTGGTGTTCAAATCGACTCCTGGTCATTTCGAAGCAACAAAACTTAGGTGCACGGATCGTTTTAAAAAGTGACGATTATGAGTTAAAAGGTTTATGGAGCACTGGTGTCCACCAGTAGGCATGTGGTGCATGAGATGGACGGGGGGAATGATCGGCTTTTGATAAATAAAATTAGTCCAGTCAACTCCGTCCTCAAGGGTCTAATAGAATTGTGCGGTGACCGGCGGAATGAATGGCTGTTGCACATGACCAGTAAGCCCGCGGTTTCGTTGTGTATTATTACCATCTTGGGATACTCTACAATTGTGCAGGAACATATTGATTCATCGAACCGAAAGCCCATTGAGTTCCACAGGGATGTTACAGTTTCATGGGCTATGAAAGGTGTGAGTAAATGCGCGTCATGGTTACGGGAGCACCTTACCTAGGTGGACCCACAACAGCGGTCCTGGGTGGGAGGGGTTTCAGGTTGGCGGTCACGGTGGTTGTTGGAGCGGGAAGACCACTGGCCGACTGCGAGGCAAATACAAAAGCCATCACCGCGACACACCGCAGTAAGTTAAGTTGCATTTTTCTTGAAATTTCCGAGAGATATTAGGGGTGAATCGCAAGGATTGGTGTCTCAGAGTTACGGGTAAGGCACGATATTGATCATGATATCAACCACCTGAGCTTATTGCTGTATTTATACATTGTGCTCACCTCTTCTGTCACCGGATTTGATACCCAGGCCGTGCAGCACACTGTACACTACATCGCCATGCAATGTCTAGTTTGTGTGTACAGCGTCTGGATACTGCAATGAACGTTGGCGGTGGAGATCAGACACGCTGTGCAACCATTGTGGCAGTGCAGGACTATGTAGACCGGCCAACCGCCGGTACACCGAGCATAGCGGTGACAACCTTGGCCTCTTCACTGTTTCATCGCTCATGTTCCAGTGTCGAGCAACGAGCGGGATATGTTTGTTCTTTTTCTTGCAAGGTCCTGAGAGTGCTGATGGAGTTTTGACTTAGGCATACCTGTCCGAGCGCAGAAGAAGATCAGTATTGCTTTAAGCAAATATCATCCTGTCTATGAGATGACGACCTCAATGGTACAGTCCACTCGAAGACACCGTATCGCATCGGATCTTACAACGAAGAAGCCGGAACGCAAGGTTTTTTGGAGCTGTTTGGGGAAACGAGGGCAGCCGCTCCACACCCGCCGCGACTGCCGTTGTTTACCCAAACAGCTGTAATCAGTGAAAATACTCCACAGATACGATGAGATCACACGAGCACTTTCGCAGCGGCTGCAACACGACTCAAACATTCGTCGTTTTCCTGCTCGTTCAGCCTCCACCGACATGCGACTTCATGCGGGCATGTGTATTATCAAAAAATCATTATAGGAGCTCTATCTTTAGCCAGGAACCTGTTGACACATCATCACCGCAATCCACTGCCTGCAGTGGCCCGGCACCATCAATAATCAGTCCCATACGACCTTCACAGAATTGTCATGACGGGCTGAATCAGAACGTAAGTAAAATATCCACGATTACGCAAATTCCTTACCTAGGGGGCCCCACTTGCTGGACAATGCTCCCAGCACGGTGAGGTTCAAGCTTGGTTGGAGTGGGAGTAGCAGTGACCAGCTGCGAGGCAAACAGGAGAGCCATAGTCGTGACACGCCACAGTAAGTTCAGTTGCATGTATCTTGAAATATGCGACGGAATATTAGGTTAATCGCAAGGACTGCTGTCTTGGGGGATAAATATCGGCGATGATGTTCAGCATATCCAGGGGCCATTCTTACATTTATACCTCGGGTTCCCTCTCGTTCTCTGACATCATGATGGCTTGGTACCCTGGCCGTGTTCAAGTTTACTAGCGTACCTAGGTCCAATGTGGTACAATCTGGTCACCATGCAGCATCTGCGGTCATCAATATGGCAGGCACGACTTTTCCAACTATCAGCGCCGTCGTGCGTAAGGGCGGTACTTCTCCCCACCCCTCTCTGCTATGTCATCACTCTGCCCTGTCCATGTCGCCAGTGCCAGGCTATGAGCGGTGTGCTTATTTGTTAAATCACCCACAGGAGGCGGTTGGTGTAGAATGGAACTATGACTCGGACAAACTGCAGCGGAAACATCGTGTGACGCTGTTAGAAACCCTCATCTGGGCGAGGCAAGACCCCAGTGATACAATGGACTTGAAACCACAGTACCACACATGCCTGGCGTTCAACGAAGCCGACTATGAAGCATATCTAGTACAGATCACAAGACCGCCGCCACTGCTGAACATCAACTTCCAAATCCCCAAGGGCCATCCCATCAAATTCGCGATGTCAATCACGCTTATAATGCGATACTTTCCAGCACCGGCCTTTTTCGGCATCCAGTCCATGCCAAGCCGAGGGATTGCGGTGTGTAATCCGAGCCTGACAAAGAAAGCCACTAAAAATGGCACATCTGCCAGCTGAATGGGCGAATCGAGCAGGTTGACGGTCAGTGAATCTGCCGCTGGCAGTATCGGTCCCGGATTGAGTGTGTCTGTCTCGGATTCATGTGCCATCGGGAGCTTGGCATAGCTCTCTGTGTGAATAACGATGCAGAGTGTCGATAGCAAACGGCATTGCTGCAACAGCTGTGAGAATCCACACAGCGTGATCCCGCTGCCTGCCGTTCTCTAGCCCCACTTGTCATTTATGCTGAGTGTTTGTAAGTGTGGCCATGCAGATGCCAACGCAAGTGAGTCACTGTCGGTCATGGCCACAGACCACGGAAGATTGATGTGCATGTGGCGGAACTTGGCGAATGCCATCCATGGGCAAAGAACATCCAAAGCAAGACTGCTGGACTCGGGACCGAGGGTACCCGAATGCGGAATTCCGGTAGGATTCTTGATATTGATAACCAACTTGGTCAACAAATTGAGCAAGCATACACATCGTATGGCATCACATATCGTCGCAAAGTTTCTTTCGGAGGGTTTCGGGAAAAGATCACAGTGAGGTCTTCCACCACTGGAAGCCGAGTGCGAGTCAGTAGCAGGGTGGCTGGCTCCAGCGACGAGCATTTCATCTCCAATCGCCGTAGCACCTGAAACGTAAGCTCTGAGCAAGAAGAGAGCACCCGGTCGGCATCTGGGACCATCGTGTACATGAGGTGGGTCAAGGAAGATAGCTTGGAGAGATGGAAGATAGTAGGCGCATCAAAGATGAGTCCGTCACAGTCAAGTGTCTGGAGATTTGGAATAAACTGTATGAATCTGTTGATCATTTTCCCGTCAAGGCCAGGCAAAAATGCATGGATTCGAAACTCCTTCAAGTTCGGACACACATTTATAATGGTGTCAAGGAGCTCCAGCAATGCACACTCGTGAAGAAATATGAATCCAAAGCTCACTTAAGCACAGTGAGAGGCGGGACTGCAACATGGGCTGGAGGAATGCCTGGTAAACTCCGCCAGTAAAAGGAGTGGAGGTTCAGAAAGAGTGGCTCGGTTACAGGAGGGCCACACATTATGATGAGAGTAGCAGGGTCAAACGATTGAGAATTTGCATGGCTGAGAATATACCAGATACAACAGGTGTGGCCCCAAGGGATAGCCCACTCTGCTTCGTTGAGCGGTCTCCAGAAAAAATAGCACTGCAACATGAATGAGCCTGGTGATCAGGGCGATCGGGACACAAAATGATTCACTACATGCACCATGGGCAACTGAACATGCTTGTGGGACACACCGTGGCAGAGGGGTCAGATCGACTAATTCTGACCAAAGTACATCCAATGCTGGCTCCTTGAATACATGACACATTCTCGAAAGAGTGACTAAATCTGCAGTAAACTTGCATCTACCAGCAGTCCAATATGACTCAGGAGGGCTACAATGACCAAAGATGTTGAGAAGGATCTCTTGGATACAGAGTGCATGATGCATGGCTATGTGATGGAAGGACACGTGCAGAAGAACCCACACATATTGCAGCAGAACCCCATATTTCTAAGAACATCATCCAACAGGGCCAGATTGCCACATATAACATTCATCATAACAGTCGACAACTCGACACTGAGTGAAGGCCAGCACCAGCATGTAAGGAAAATGTCAATGCACATCAGATGAAGAGCACCACAAACACATGTCAACAAAAACATACCCAGAGAGACACCTGCCAGTGTTCAAGAACTCTGTCACGAGTGGCATCTCAGTTATAGTCTGGATGTGAACCAAGGTGTACTTATGTATGTGATAACGTCAGGGGCATGGCACTACTGCTCTTTCCTTACGTACTATCTCTTCCCAAAAACTTGTGCAAAGGTCCCAAGACAGACTTCGAAGTTATTCTCACGCCTTCAGCAAGCGGACGCAAAAAGCTATCGACGCCAGCAGGATTCGAACCTGCGCCCTCAAAGAGGAACAGATTTCTAATCTGTCGCCGTAACCACTTGGCTATAGCGCCTTAAAAGGTATGGACAAGTCGTTTTTAATACGCCGAGTCTAATTTTGTCCAAGCAAGGTCGAGCTTTTACTGAGTGGTACTCCTAGAGGAACGCCCTTAGCATGTTGATCTGTCGCTCTCGGCCACACCGCCTTGTTTCGTTTTCTTTCTATACCTCCGCCGGTCGCTCCATCTCTAATTCTTCCTCCAGTCCAGCCCCATCCGCCTCCCAACCTGCAGACAGACCCCAAGACTCCATCTTCACTGCACCAGAATCTCCCTGGGATCACGTTTTCTCTGACCTCGAACCCGAACCTCCCGTCCTACGACACCGTTCGCGCATCCAAGACTTCGCGAAGTCCAACCCCGGACGCAAAAAAGGTCATGGGCCGACTCAAACCCAGTCCCTGCAGCGTTCGTCGAACGTCAGACAACAACGCGCTTCCCTCACCGCGCGCGAGATGAACGTGTTCAACGATATGTTTGACATGATATTCAACGCAGTATCTGCTTCTTCCTCGGGCTCGGGCTCGAGGTCCGCGTCTGCCGTTGCTCCTGTCCCGTCGTCCTCCACACCATCATTCTCTGGTCAAACCCCGAGTATTGGACGTGCAGGTGCCCCGCTGAACGACATCTTCCGTACACTGCGTCGTCACACGTCGCGCGTTCGATGGACTACGGCCATCGACGAAGAGCTGGATCGGAAAAAAGAAACGATGGAGTTGTTCGACACGGATTATGATCTCCTTCAGTGGGTGACGAAAGAACTCTTCGGGGAGTCACGGCAGTGGGACGAGGAGGCAAAACGAGCGATTGCCGCCTCGAGCGCAGATACGACCGAGCAAGGGAAGGCAAAAGGAGTTTCTGCGACGGTACCTTCCCCGACGGACGCGTCTTCCTCGTCGCCGTCATCGTCTGCTTCACCCAAAGAACATCCCATCAACCATTCCGTTTATCCCCATCTCATTGCGTATGCGATGCGTATCTTCCGAACGACTTATTCTAATCCATCGCTTTCACTCGCCATTTTCAAGCATGCTGCACATGCATCAATACCGTCATACGTCTTTGGGTGTACGGCACCAGTCTACAATGAACTAATCGAGGCGAAGTGGGAAGGGTGGGGCGACTTGGAAGGGGTATGCAATGCACTCGAAGAGATGAGGACGAATGGGGTCAAAATTGACGGGAGAACGAGGATCGTGGTGGAGAGAGTGAGAAGGGAAGTCGGAGAGGCACGACCAGTAGAATTGGAAGAGCCCGATGCAGGGATTGTGGGAGTGGCCCGCGACGACGCAATAGTCAATCCGCTCGCAAGAAGGGTCTGGAGAGAGCTGGGGGAAGCGGAAGTGATGGGGCTGGTTGGCCGAATCGAGCGACTTGCGCTTCGTGACCGGTCTCGTAAGTCCAAGGTTGGTCCCCACGAGGAATCGTGGAAGACTGCGGCTCTGCAGCCGAATGAAGATGATGGATGGAGCTTCGACGGGTGGGATAAGAAGGGTGTCGGCAACACGAAGAAGCAGAGGCAGAAGGTAAAACCTAGCTTTCGAGAGAGAACTGATCCGCGGACAATCGACGATTCGGGCTTGAACGCCCAGGAAGAGAAGTTGGCTTTCCGTTAGCTACTGTCTGGTCACCAACACTGGTGCTTGGACGGTTGTTTTACACTCTACGCCATCGTACACACCTCTATCGTATATGATGTCATCGGGATCCACTATCCGTTTCATTCATTGAGCGTGATCGGTTCGTGTTACAGCGTGTGGGTGTGCGAGCGAGCATGCAACACCTCTCCCAGGCTCAAAGTGCGTGTCACGATCAACGCAGGGCTGTGCGCATGTGAGCCCGACTCCAGCTTCCGCATTCCCCACTTGGACGAACTACTCCGACCCCATCGCAGTCCCGGGGACCAGTAATATTGCCCGACCCTGATGATGATCCGTTGGGGTGGATCAATAATACTCCACCGTGCGCCTGGGACGATGTACACATTCCCGTGCGGGTTGCCGGTGCAGCGAGCGCCGGCGCGCAGGAACATTTGTAGTAACGACAGTTTCTAGAATACTACGCGGAATGGAACGGAAATGCCGCCACGAAGCTGTACAAAAAGGTAAGGCTTGGTCATGGGATTCATAAAAGAGCGTGAGAAGTAGTACACCGGTTTCTCGGCAGGGGGTGGCTGTACAGCGGTGGGGATGTTCCAGATTCTCGACAGTTTCTCAGCACAAAAGTTTCCGTCTCGTACTTGCACCATCCACGACATTCTCGATACCCTCCTCCTACATCCCGACATCTCCGAACAACTTCCCTGTCCTCTGGATGGTCGACTCTCATGCAATCCAAGGCCAGTCTATAGAGCCTGCCTTCCCTCCGACACTCGCAGATCTCAGCAGAAATGCGTCTGTCATATCATCGTCCTCCGACTCCGAGAACAGCACGGGCACCATCCTCAGGACACCCCGCCCACGTCCAACTCGCACATTTTCGTCTCCTCGCTCCCGCAGTCCGAACTCACCGCTCTCGCAGTCCATTCGACCGCCACCCACTTACCTGACAAGGGAATTGGGCGTATCGGAGGATGCGGAACATCGCGATCTCGTTCCAGAGTCGGCGCAGGCACACAGACAGGCACAACCTCGCTCAAAGTCGCGCAAACGGTCAAGGTCGCAAAACCCGTCCGCGAACACGCGTTTGTCGGCCCAAGATTTCGTGTTTGGGGAGACGCTAGGCGAGGGCTCGTATTCTACGGTGCGTGCGGTCCGCGTACCACGATTGCTGTGTTCATGTTGATGCTTAATATGTAATACATCACGTTTCACCAGGTAATGCACGCGCGGCATGCCCGCACCGGACAGGAGTTCGCTATTAAGATTCTGGACAAGAACCATCTGATTCGCAAGGAGAAGATGCTCGTGGCCCTTGCTGAGAAGAACACTCTTGTGAAACTCGGGGCTGGTCACCCGGGTATCATTCATCTGCACTGGACGTTCCAGGACGAGTGGAGTCTGTGTACGTCGTCCACTGCGGAGATGGGGCGTAGCTGACGAGGTGACGTAGTTTTTGTGCTGGATCTTGCGCCGAATGGCGAGATGCAATCGCGAATATCGGGTCTTGGGTCATTGTCGTTGGTGTGCGCGAGGTACTATACAGCGCAAATCGTGGACGCTATCGAGTATATGCACGACAAGAACGTTATCCATAGGTCTGTGCTCCTCCAATCATGGGTCATGACGTAAGCACTCATTCGCGATATGGTCCGAACAGAGATCTCAAACCGGAGAATCTCCTACTCGATAGCGAGTTCCGGATAAAGATAACCGATTTCGGAACAGGGAAGATCCTTGAAAGTGCTGGTAAGCCGTTCCGCTCTTGTTGTTACTACGTCAGAGCTTACTTAACCCTGCAGATGAACGCGCCAACTCGTTCGTGGGGACTGCCCAATACGTCTCTCCGGAGCTTTTGGAATGTACCGAGACATCCAAGAGGTAGGCGCGGTTCTCGACACATTGCGAAGATCTGACGCGCTGCATAGCTCCGATTTATGGTCGCTGGGATGTATCGTCTTTCAGATGATCGCGGGTCGATTCGCATTCCAGGGACTGTCTGAGTACCTCACGTGGCAGAAGATCAAGTCCCTCGATTACTCTTTTCCCGAAGGTTTCGATGAAGACGCCAAGGATTTCGTAAGCAAACTTTTGGTCCGTTATCTCGTTTCTTCCCTCGTTATCAGCGGCATGACTCCCGTTCAGGTTCGAGACCCCCAACAGAGACTCGGCGCATCCCGAACTCCGTCATCTCCGTCGCTCCTCCGCGCCCATCCATACCTTGCTTCCATAAATTGGAGCACGCTCTGGACCGATCCACCGCCTCCCCTAGAACCCGGTCTCGTTAGGAAAGAACCCACGGATAGAAATGATGGGGGGATTTGCTTGTTAGATATAGATGGTGAGGACACCCGATGGAATGATGTCGGTGCGAAATGGGATGCACTCGTTGGCGCAGACGACCATGGCGACATAGGCAAGGCGGAGCGTGTCCTGGCGAGCAGCAGCCGAGTTGCTGAAGCTTACGAGGATCGGCTGCCTGTCGACGGCGATGGAATAGGATGGGCAGAGAATGCTCACGGTTCCGAATTTGAGAGATACAAACTCAGGAATGCGACCGCATTCAAACGTGCGTCGCGCATCGTGGAGGAAGTCGGACCTATGGGGGAACTTCCCGATTATGCCCCCACGAGTACAGACGATAACCGTGTCGAATTGAGTCCAAGTCGGGAGGACGCGAATGCGGATGGATCCGATAGCTCAGCCAAGACAGTCAAGGAAGTGGACAAGGAGTCGTCGTTGTGCACAACCGTACCGCCCACCCCGCCGCTGCCGGTAACGATTCCAATACCCATTCCCTTAACTCCACATAATGGTAACCCGCCGGAATCTGGTACCAGCTCTTCGGACGGTAGCATGGTTGACAAGTCAAACGTCGTTCAAGCCGTCGCTGCTTTGGAACTTGAAAGGGGACGTAATAGGGCCTTGACACCCGTACAAGGCAACGAGCGACTGCGTGACAGGGACTTGTAAGTTTGACCACCCTTTTCCCTCTCGATGAATCCGCTTGACATGCTGTTGCCTTCAGTTTATCGCTACTTCTTCCTGGGGAAGTTATTCTGTTTAGTACTCGTGTAGAGGCTCGCTCTCCCAAACGCCGAGGAAGCAGACTGAGGCTTCCGATCAATGTGTCTCCTATCCGACCAAAGACGAGGCAGTTGTTGTTGACGACACACCGCTTATTGTGCGTCAAGCAGCGAGCAGAGGGAGGTATCAGCCTGAAGTCGGAGTTGAGCTTGAGGAAAGGAGTTAACCTGACCTCGAGCACAGAGAAACAGGCGCAGAAAGACAAGGAGAAGGAGAAAGAGGCCAAGTCGATCGTTGAAAGTGCGGAGAGGAAGAGCGAGCGAGAGTTTGTCGTCTTGACGGTGCGTGCTTGGCACCTTTGTGTCGTCGGACTGTTCCGTGTACTCACGCGGCACGTGTAGTCTACGAAATCGCAGACATATGCTGGTGAATCGAATGCTGTGGTTTCGCAGTGGGTAGAAAAGATCAACACTGCGCTAACCCTGCCTTGTTCCCCCGAATAACAGCCTGCCTTTGCGACGCCGCCACCGCCTGTAAAGGATCCTATATGATTGACTACTTAACTGACTATGCACTTAGGATTGTATTTCTCCTGACATGTCTTTTCTCTGGTACGTCGTTGGATGATCCATATTAATATTGATATCGTTTAGTATGTACATGCCTATTCCTTCGGTTCGTCTTATTGCACGACGCAGCGCGTCCATCCTTTTTCGTAATGCTGTCCCCTCTGAGACGGTTGCGCATACTCTCTGACGTGTCTATTCCCTTGTTTTTCTAATGTTCGTTCTTGGACAAAGGTACCATACACATGTCTTTTTGTGATAGTTGCTAGCTTGGGTTATCTACTTGTCTAATAGGCGGGGGCTATTGCTCTGTAACTGACGGTTGGACCCCGACACACGTATTATATTCGGAGCTAACCATTAGGCAAGCACGATCTATAGGGATATGTGGTCAGGTTGTGGGATGTATCCAAGACATTGTACTTCGAAGGTTGTCAGTGTCCGTAATTTCGGACAATGTCACACCTACATACACCAATTACTTGGTACTACATATGACTCAGAGGACCGCTTGCGTCATCGCTATTTTGTCGGTTTCTAAACTCTTCAGATTTCCTGCCACAATGCAAAGTATCGGAAGGTGCGGTCACTGGCAAGCTTTCAAGCTGACCAGTCGACTCCACTGCCACCAGTGTCAGAGCCTCGGAATTGGATTGAACCTCGCGTGGGCGCACGGTCTAAGCCGTATTCCGCCCGGATGCGACGTACACTAGTATAGGAAGGTGCGAGTCAATTTATGGGGTGTATCCAAGGCCTTATGCTCATGTTAGTGGCAACTTGAATGCCGCTTTGAAGGTCGTCAATGTCCGGAATTTCCGACAATACAGTCACACCTACACGATGGGGCTGCATCAACCCAGGATCGTTTGCATCATCGCTACCTTGTCGGTTACTGAACTACGTACTCTTCAGGTTGCCCGCTACAATACCGTAGAGTGCCGCTCTCGTCACCAAGAAGGCGCTATATAAGGTGTTGTCGAGGATTCAACCTAACTAGTCAACTTTACTACTCCCATCAGAACCCCAGAACCCCGATTAAAATTCGCGCTGGCGCCATGCATCGTGCACTCCAAATCCACGAGATCCTCCTCAACATCTTCGGTCACTGCGCTCCTCCAGAGTCGCATTGGACGCCCAGCAGGCGCACTTATACCACAGATCTAGCTGCGCTTGCCAGGACGTGCCACACGTTCGAAGAACCCGCGTTGGACGTACTTTGGTCAGAACAGGTCGATCTAACACCTTTGGCACGATGTCTTCCTGAAGTTTGCCATTTTTCCGCTGGCGTATGTACAGTTTGTTCTCTTTTTTTTTTTCTTTGTTGCTGCACCATTCTTGTATGTGAACGTTTACTCTGCTACTTTGTTTTCCAGACCTATTCTTTCCAAAGACCACTCGAGGAAGAAGAATGGGATATTCTCTTGAGCTACACTCGTCGCGTCTGGAATGTCTATGGTAACCCGCCGAATCCGCAAGAGTGGCTCGACAAAGACAACCTGATTGCGATCTGCAACGCTGGGAATCCGATCCGGCCACTCTTTCCGAACATTCGCAAGTTTTTCTGGCTAGCAAGGCCATTGATCCCTGCGGTCCACATCGCTGTACCGTCCTTAACGATGCTCGATCTGAATGTGACGTACCTTGAAAACGAATCTGCACTAATCGATTTTCTTACTTCGGTTGGAGACTACTGCCGAGGCTTAACCCAGGTTCGACTCCACACCTTTCAAAGCGAAATCCTACGCGGAAGCATCTGCCGTCAAATATATCGCTGGCAAAGGCTCCAATTATTGGACTTCCACGGACTTGCAGTTACCCCAGATATGATCTCACAACTCTCCAATTTGCCTTGCTTGAGGTCTCTGACCTTCACGTTGATTCCTGATGTCACCGACTGGACCCCTGCCTCTGGCTCGTTATCGATCTTTTCAACACTTAGATGCTTGGCGATCACGTCCGAGTCACTGCATTCAGTAGCAGGTTTCTTTTCTTGCACCCGACTTCCGGTGCTCGAGAGTCTGCTCGTCATCTGTCCCCGACGCCCTACAGGGGACGCATTCCGATCTTACTTGTCGACGGTCCGAAATGCATGTTCGCCAGACCAGTTGACCGGCTTTACGTTCTTCAATCACCTTTCTCCTCGACTTCGAGTCAACGACGCTACCGGCAACGACCGCGACCATCAACTCACCCTGGACGATTTCCGCTCGTTGACGGAATTTGTCAACCTCCGCCGAGTCCGAGTGGACTTCAAGTGGTTCGTCAATCTGACCGACGAGGACATGCTCGCGCTGGTGTCTACCTGGCCGCGACTGCAAAGGCTGCGAATCAATGAAAGTCATGGCTGGCGGGCGCCTCGGGGCGGGATTACGCTACGAGGACTCGTGAAACTTGCTCAGGAACGACCCTCGCTCGAGGTGCTGTCCGTTGCTTTGCGGACGGAGAGCTACGTGACGCTCCCCGAGTCGGACGAACTCGCCGACGGGGTGGCTATCGGGACGGTACCGTATCCGCTCCAGGTCCATGTCTCTGATTCGCCTGTCCGGGCGCAGGACGTCCCGGCGTTGGTCGACACGTTTGTGAGACTGAGGGGGCACTTTAGGTTTACCTCGGATAGCAGTTGGTGCCGCGTGGGGATGATGAATGAACGTCTCATTGCGCATGGTTGGCGTGCGCGTGTGTGGCGTCTGGTGCTGGACGGGGTGGCTGAGAGGCTTTCAGAGTCCGGCGTCGCTTGAGGAGTGAATATTATACCATGAAGAGTTGTGTGAGTTGATGGGATTCGGTTGATATATCTTGCCGATGCTTGTCCGTCCCACCAAATATAGTAACCGGAATGAAACAATGGCACGTTTGTCGCAGCGAATTTAGAACTCACCCTCAAATTTGGTGCACTCGGTTTCGCTTTATCGAACAGAAGTAAGGTGAGCACCCGAGGCTGCGCTTCTCGGCTTTCGATTCAATCCCCGAGGCTATCAACGGTGGTTGCCATGAGTTGGTGTTTCCGGTTCAATTGTCGCCGCTTTCAGCACTGCTGCAACTCGAACACCTGCCACAGTCTGGTTGACCGGTCACGCGACAAACATGCACCACGCACTCCATATCCACGAAATCCTACTCAATATCTTTGGCCATTGTTCCGCGTCCCAATCGGCTCTCCTTCCCTGCAACCATTCAGCTGAACTGGCTGTGCTCGCTAGGACGTGCCGCACCTTCAAGGAGCCAGCGTTGGATGTTCTCTGGTCAGAATTGTTCGACTTCTCCCCTCTCGTGCGGTGTATTCCTCAAGCCTGTCGATTTTCTTGTGGGGTACTGGTTCCGTCACATCCAGGGTCGATACGAATATTCACGTTACTTCTTTATGGTAGTATTCATTCAGTAGACCACTCAGCGAAGCCGAGTGGGGTACCGTGCGGGATTATGCGCGCCGCGTTCGTATCATCCATGACTGTTCGAGTTATTGCCCTCCAAGTCCAGTCGCTGGCGATGTCGTCTTCAACCCCCCTTTTGCTGCCCCGCTCTTTCCAAACATCCGATGTGTACAATGGCGTGGCCTGGACAGCATTCCTGTGGCTCACATAGCTGTCCCGTCGTTGACATATATCAAGTTCGATTTCGGGTACCGCAGTGCTTGTGTGCACAGGTCGTTCTTCTCCGAGATGGCCGCCATGAACCTCGCGCCAAACGTCAGGCGGTTTGAAATCTCTTTATTTCAAGGACACCCCTTTGACGACGCCATCTGTAATGCCATATGTCAGTGGCAATACCTTTGCATCGTGGACTGTTTCATGGTCACCTTAAGTGCGGATGCAATCTTGCATCTCTCCCGCATCTCTAGCCTAACGCGACTCCGCTTCACGCTCGGCGACGAGACAGCCGATTCAATCCTTCTAAGACTTTCCGGCGGTTCTCCTCTCATCTTTTCGCATCTGACATACCTGAGCGTCAGGACCAACTCGCTCGAGCACCTCACGAGATTGTTCTCCCGGGTTCGACTTCCAGCCGCACAGGTCCTCGTCGTCCGTGTTGTTAGGTACCTCCGTGGGCAGACAGTCGGCCCGTTCGTGACCGCGATGCGACCGACGTGCTCGATAGCTTCGCTTACCCAATTCGAGCTCATCTGTGATCGCTTCCGCACCCTGTTACAGAAAAAGTGCGATCACTCGGATCGCGGGTGCACCTTAGACGACATCCGTCCCTTGACGGTTTTCAACCGCCTGCGTAGCGTCCAGATCACGCTTCAGTGGTCCGAGTTTCCAAAGGACGACGAGTTGCTGGAGTGGGTGGTCGCATGGCCGGATATGAAGGAGCTTGTTATCAACGCTTGCACCAGGCTCGTTGATCGATTATCAGTGGCCGATCGTCGGGACCTACAGGAGTAAGGTTTACATGGGCGACTGGACAGAGAATGGAAGGAAAAAAGAGCGAAAAAAACAGTATGGGACGCTACCTTCGTTGGTACCAGGTGAAATACGGTACTAGGAGTAGATTACTGGCATGTTCTGTGTTGTGCCATGCCTTTTCTGTAACTCCGTTCGTAGATGCTGTAACAGAAGTTGGGGACGTGTGCCAGTGCCCTTTCGACAAGAGGATGGTTCTGGTGATCGCTAAGATCCTGTTAGAGGGTTCTTCACAGCATGGACAGAGCAACCCTTGCCAACTTGACTCCGTCACTTGAGGCTGAGACGGTCATGTCGCAGTGCCAGCGAGGGAACTTTGCTGCCAAATCAGGCTACGGCACGCGGGACGTCACTGTTCATCAAGGCAGTGACGCTGGCACTCCGCCAGAACACCCTCAGGATTGGATTCGCATTCGCCCTATGTACTGCATGTCAAACAGCAGTTCTTTCTGGATGCTGTGACGTTTGACCTTTTATATCAACCGCCCATTCCAACGCGATACATATCAACTTTGACCAACCACTTTCTAGCACACCATGACAAGCGTTCCAGACTCGTTATCTCATAGTGCGCTACAAGGGCGTGCATCCCCTCCGTCTACGTATATGGTCGGCCGGCTATGGACGCGGCCACTCGTATGCGCTCGACAACTCGGAGGGCACCTCGCACTCTTGCACGCATTCGATGCACTCCGACGTGATGTCGAATCCGGAGATCTCTCTCGTTTTCCGCAAGATGCACGTAGCATGGACGCCGAAACACGTTGGGGGTGGTTCGTAGGTCTAGCAGTCGAAAGGTATGGTCTTGCTCTCCCTCAAATAACCTAGGAAAGGAAGTCAACGCCTCTTCACAGATTTGAACGGTGGTGTAAGAGCGTCCGTGATGCGGAGGGTGACGCTATCGAGAGAACACTACCTCCGATCGATGTCGTGATGGTGTGGCACGCATATCTTCTCAATCCAACGTAAGGGTGTCGATCAATCTACACTCCGAGCATGCCAGTTGATCCAGGTCCTGCCGATTAGTTGGTATGCAGAAGACACCATTCGTGTGTCAGCGCTTTTGTCTCTGCCACGGTATACGGGATATTTGACTACCTATCTCGTGAGTACACGTTCTCATCCTGGATGCTCGCCTTTGGTTGATGGTTTTTAGGAATCCCCCGAGATCCTACTCACTCATTCGCCGAACCTCGATCGGGTGCAGTTCTGGTTGGATGGCACAATGACGCCTTATGACCCGCTTGATTCTGCGGGGGTGTTGACACACATAACGGTTCGATGTCCGCGTTGCAAGTGCAGGACGGATGTTCGTAAGTACTACGGTTTTGACGACGCCATGTAATAAGCCACTCAGTCACCATCAGCTATTCTTGCGCCGCATGGCGAGGGGTTTGCACAAAGCAGGTTCTCAGCTGACTGCTCGTCTTGTCGCGGAAGAATTACGAGGGAATCGCTCGGTCTGTACAAGCTTGCAAGAAACATCGCAAAGGAAGAAAGTGAAGGTCCAGGGGCGTTCCTCGCGTAAGTACCTCATCATAATTGTGCTTGGCATCGAATAGCTGGAATTGTGCTCTGTGATATCAGTGGGACACTTCACACGCGAGACGAGATGCAAGACACTCGTCGTGCAACTCTGATCAAGAACCGCATACGGTCCAGGATAAAGGCGTATTCCAGTCTGTCTTTGAAGCGCTCGGTCTCCACTAGTGATATCCTAGCGGAATGCGATCATGACACTTCTAAGCTTCACCAGAGATTAAAGGACGCCGTTCTCCCTGCAATGTATGTCATCGCACGTACGCTTCCAGAACCGCCGTGACCATTTGGCAGAGTAAACCGAATTTTTCACGCGTATTCAGATCATAGGCCATTCTCAATCGACCTTGTTGGGGCAGTCCGTGTCAACGTCCCTTTCTATTCATACCTGTGCTCTAAACATTCACCAGGTCTTGCGTCAGGGCTCGTTCGTACGCAAGATGGCCGACCTTGGCTGGACACAACGTGGCTTCCCTTCGGACAGTAATGGTGCACTCGTCCTAGAGCATTGTGTGACGCGATATCATGCGTACGTGGCCTGCAGTTATGGAACATTAGTATATTTCATAGTGCATTTAGATTCCTCGATCTTATCGCTACTTCGCCTGGATCGTTTTTCGTCCCAACCCTCGACATTGACCTTGCATGGCACACACACCAACTCATGGCCGACCGGTATCAGAAGGATTGCAAAGCCCTTGTGCGTCGGTATGTAGACCAGTGAGTACAATTGATATAATTCTAGACGACCTAGTGTTCACCAGCGTGGCACATTTTCTCTCGCAGCGACGACAAAGTTGAGGAAGATAACCTTGCTACAGCATTTGATGTTACCTGCCGAGCTTGGATTGTACGTCACACGACCTCGGAGAGGTCCACAAACGCTCATGGACGTTACTGTTGTAGGATCGATACAAGGTCCCATACACCCATTGTGGGTGCCCACGGCCAGGTACCACTCTCGGACAGCGCGTACGACGTGCGTTTGGAGGAAACGAGCTCCCGAATACGATGCTCCACCCACCCGACCAAGCAGCCCCTGGTACACACCCAAGTGATCACAACGCGGTCTTTCCCATGCACCACCTCGGACGATCCATGCAGGCACGCTCACGCCGGCAGAAAAAATCCGAGCGTCGACGACAGCGAGAAGAAGCCGACGGCGACCTGCGGCAGACGAACTCGCGTGACCACGCAGTACCCTTTCTGTATCCCATCCCGTTGTACTACATGCCACTTGGTGGTTGTGTCGTGGGCGTTGGAGGCGTCGTAGACGGCGGTGCACCGTTCGCGGGCGCCCAGTGTGCTTTTGTACGTGATTTAATCGTGTCATTTGTGTTTGGACCAGTCGCTCATTGGTGTGCCAAGGGTGCGGGAGGTAGCTGTGGATTTGGAAGCTTTGGCTGCGGTGGACCTACATGTGCTGCTGGCGGCGGCGGCGGCGGGACGTGCGGAGGAGGTGGTGGTGGGTGCGGGGGCGGCGGATGTGGCGGCGGCGGCGGGTGTGGTGGGGGGTAGCTAACATGTGTGACCGAGTTGTTTCTACTAGCAGTGAGTTGAAGATTCATCCTCGGCGGACGATTGGATTGGGAAATTGGATGATCTCTGACACCCAGTGAAAAATGGCTCGATGGAGATCGCGGCACGGCCATGGTGGCCCACGATGCACCCGTGTAACTCACATCATCCCCATCGACCTCCATTGTAGTCCGTCTAGCAATTTGTCTCGACATCAGATACTTGAATGTAGCCCTTCGACTCATATAACTAGGGATTTCTCCATGATCGTCATTCAGTCACCCTAATATACCCCAAATCATTCATTTCTACTCCTAGCTCCAGTAGTACCAATACTCGTGTCTACACATTTCTACCCTTGCCTAGCCTAGCCTATTCTCTCATTGCCACCTGTCCTCTACCCAACCCTTCAATCATTCACCTAGTATGTATGTGACGAGTACTCCGGCTGTGCCCTCTGACTGAGCTGACTCGTGGCGAGTTGAGAGCGACGACAGGTGTTGCATTGAATTAGTCCGGTAGGGCAGAATAATTACATATCAAAATTTAGAAACGATATGGAACCGAGCTACGAGTGTCATTTAGTGGCGGAAATAGTAAGAGGAGCGGTACATGTTCTTACGCTCTTTTCCAAGTCATTGGCCACGCCGATGGTTGTGGGTGTAGACTGGGACAAGTGACGGGTGTGGATGTGCTATATCATGTGCATCAGTGCATATACGCGTCGAAAAAAGGATGTGCTCGCTCGAATGTACCTGAAGCCACACCTTGGTTAAGTTGGTTCTTGTATTTTACCGAATAGATCTGGATTGCGGTGATGTGCAAGTTTAATGACACAGGAATGGCGAAATAAAGTCCTGTGTACACTCTTAGACGGAGCTAGATGAGCCGGAAACTCATCATATCAGTAGGAATGGTATCGCGAGAAGAATCAGCCTGGCGTACTCAGATTCCGACGTCACTAAAGCCAAAAAAAGTCTTCGCTTGTCACTATGTGACACAGGGTGCAGAGAGAGTAGAGCGGGGTGATGAGCTACGCTAAGTGTGGACGAAGGTGCGAAGCACCTTCCGGCCACGAGGTGTGAGAACCCGGGAGCCTGAGCGTCAGCTGCGTGGGGGAACAGTTTCAGACAGCGAGCATCCGACAAGGTGATTTCGAGGGATCCGTGGGTGTGGCCGACGGTCGAAAAGAAAGGAAGACTCGGAGTCGTGACGTCGATGCACGACAGGTAGGCAGGATGGTGGGCGAACGGAAGAGAAAGGGTGCATGGTCACAGCCACTCAAGCAAAGAGAATAATCATACGGCGCAAGTATGTACTGTTAGATGGCCCTATAGACACTCTGAGGATTTTGTCCGCACTCTTCGTCATACATTTCATACTTCCTACATCTATTATACATCAATGGAATACATCGTGGTTGATAGTGGTACGTCGCATCGATCGTTTCTAGATCTCCATGGCTGTGCCACTATTTCCGTGTATCCATTTTTCACTGCCTGACATTCCACTTGCATTGAGCTGGCGACCTCCGACAATGGACTAGCAGTACGTCCAATCGTTGCCAGTGAGTCAGTGTTGCTAGCAAAAAATTATGTATCTGCTTTTTTCGAGATGATATCTGTAAATGTCTGACCAGCCCACGTCGGGTCAGCGACGCCGTCATCGTCTCACATTGTTACAAATCGTGCCTGTGCTGAGCTGCATTGCCTCTGGTGCGTTATCCCGTGCACATCAAATTCTGATGAGTAGAACACCGTCAGTGCCTTTCAGACTCTCCCAATGACCCTGAGTTAGCACAGCTATTTTGGTTCTGCCTGGTATTATTTAATTTACCGCTGCGCATTGGGACGGAGCACCATCGGTTTGTTCCGCGGTCCGAGTCATCACATCAACCCTTGCTTTCAGGACGTGTGCCCAACGTGGCTCAGTGCTACTAGCATCTTTTGCCACTGATTCGGGACCGAGAGGGACGTTTACCTTCAAACTTTCCCTTGTTCTCTGAGCAAGGAATGGTGACTATTGCTTTGCAAGCATACAACCACCATCCGTTCATGCGGCAACTCGTTGATGCCGGGTAGGCCCATTGCACAATACGTACTAATGAGTTGATGGGATCACAATCTAGGTAACGTCCGAGTCATTACATGACTCACGAGATCGCTTCTCCCTGTGCCGCTCGGCGTGCGTGGACGGCCAGAAGACCCCGCTCAAAGTTCCATGGGAGTCGCTGACTAAATTTTAGTTACCGCAGATACGTCGTAGGTGCCCCCTCGATGACGTGTGCCATCAGAATGTTCTGCTGCCGAGCGTTTTACAATGGGCGAAATACCACCGTTTCATCCGAGCCAAAGGGATTGCTTATAAGACGCAGGAGTTTGAAGGACGACCCAGGGTTACGACCTCCCAAAACATAACATATTTTACAGGTTTGCCATTCATTGTGCTATCATGACCCCTTCGACTGCACCTGTACTCGTGGTAAGTCCGACTTACAACACGATTTGCGAGGCTGACATGCTTGTAATGTGTATCAGGCTGGCGGTGGGCCAGCCGGATTGGTTGCCGCGCTCACGTTGTTGCAGAACGGTGTTCCCGTTCGCATCATTGAGAAGGAGCCCTGCTACCAAACCGGCCAGCGCGGATCCGGGATTTGGGTAAGTGCCGATGAATGGACCCTGTCCGACCGCACGCTGAGACGCTCTGATACCTTTGCGTGGTTTTAAACAGCCCCGTACATTGGAAGTGTTTCACTTCCTCCGTGTTCATGAAATTTCTCAAAGGAGTGTAATGCTGTATCCTATAAATGAATACAAGCCCGGCATGCGTGAGCCCATCAAGTCTTTCATGATGTTCCCACCCACCAGCCCGACACCGTCGGTGCCTTACGTAGGTGCCCTCCGGACCATTTAGCGGTGGCGACCACTTACTTTATACCTTGATAGAGTAACCCAAAGATCCTCGGCCAACCAGCACTCGAAGGCATTCTACGTTCCCACATCGAAAAGCATGGCTGTTCCGTCGAGCTGGGAACGGAACTCCGATCTTTTGAAGACGACGGGGAGCGGGTACTCGCAAAGCTAGTCAAGACGAGGGACGGAGAAGAGGTCTCTGAAACGTTTGAAGCCTCGTATGTTATTGGGGCAGATGGCGCTAAAGGTGTGTGTCACCCTTCACCCACTCAGTGGCATGTAACGAATGATATGATCTGCTAGGGGTTACTCGGAAACAGCTTGGGCTGTCTTTTCTGGGCGAGACTAGGCAAGATTTCGCTGCAGTGGTCGGCGATATCTGCCTTGAAAACGAAGGAGTTGACAGAAATGTACGCAAAAAACATTCTGGAATATAGTGGGAGACTCACCGTTCCATTCAGCATTGGCATGTGTTCGGTGTTGGATCGGGCAACCAGTGAGTGCGAGTACTTCAAGGTATTTCGACATCATCCCTGATCTCACGCTAGATTCATGCTTCGCCCAACGGATGAAGTGGGCCCCGATGGCTTCCAGTTCCTCGTGTCCTCGAAGGAGTACAGTCCGAGACAGCTGATCGCAGATAACAAGTTACTGTTCGAATACATGTCCGAACTGATGGGCCGGCAGGTCAACGTCAGAAAGATCCTCCTTATGTCAGAGTTCCGGTAGGCGATTTTAGAGGCGGCTGCAGTGGTTATTTTTTCATTACCTGAGAACAGACCCAACATCAGGATGGTCGACAAATTTGGTCTTGGGCGAGTTTTTGTTGCTGGAGGTAGGAGGTCCATGTGTGTTCTCCATCTCTAACTGATCCGTACTCTACATAGACGCCGCGCAGTATGTTCTTCACCACCCATCCGCATACTTCTTCTAATCCTTTGCAGCGTACACAGTCCCACCGGTGGCCAAGGCCTGAATACGTCGGTCCAAGATGCTGTATGTACTTTGAGTAGTGCACTCCCCACAGCTGATAACATTTAACAACAGCTCAACCTGGCGTGGAAGCTCTCCTTGGTCTACAAAAGGCTTTCTCCGGTGTCCCTTCTCGATTCTTACACCCCTGAACGTCTCCCAGTCATCGCCGAAATGCTGAACCTCACCACCGGACTTCTCAACAAATTGATTAAAGAAACACACTCGACGGAGGGCGGCATGGCACGCGACCAACGGATGACAATGCTCGGTGTGAATTGTCGCACAAGCCCCATCGTGGTGGAAGAGTTCACGCACGCTGAACCTGTCAGCGCCTATGGCGTTTTACAGGAAGGCGTACTGGTCGCAGGAGATAGGGCACCAGATGCGCCTGGATTGGTCATGGGTTCAAGTGGGGAAGAGATGGAGACAAGGTTGTTCGATGTGTTCGGCCCCATCTATCACACTGTGCTCGTCTTCGCGCCTGACGCAACGTCGTCGATGGATATCCTCAAGGCACTGGAAAGGTATCCTAAGGGCGTGATCCGCCCGATGATCATCCTTCCTCAAGATTCTGAGGCCACAGTGGCGCGGGTGGATGTTGCCGTAGACTGCCAAGGACATGCCTACCGGACATATTTGGCGGTGAAGGGAGAGCGAAAGGTGGTCGTAGTCCGACCTGACGGAGTCGCAGGTGCTATTGTACACGGTGTTGAGGGGTTAGGGAAGTATTTCTCCAACATTTTCGTTTGAAAGCATTGGACCCTTCAAGTTGTACTATAGCCGCTGTAACTTTTTTTTATGTCCTGTCGTGTGTACGACGATAGTCTGAATAGGCAACGGCCGACCATGGATCCAGAATTTCAGATCTTGCTGCGTTAGTTGAGATCATCCGCCCATCAGTGGTTGGTTGAATGAGATAATTGAAGGGACCCAGCCAATCTGGCACGGAGGATGAACGAAATGTAGTACAAGGAGAGAACGGCCACTAGCCTGCAAGGTATGTACAAACTTCTTTTGGGTGGTTCCCGCCAAGCTCCTCCATCGATTCTCATCGTAGTTCAAGTTGATACTACGATTGCTATCCGCGTTACGCATCATTTCTGAATGATTCATCGGCCTCGCCACATCTCGACGAGTCGGACTTGACCTGCACATTACCCTAGCCTCCTGGAGTCTGCACATCTCAACTTCCTCTCAGCTTGGCTTTGCCTACTTCCGGCGGCCAATGCTGGCGTTGTGCACCGCTTTCGTCCAAAAACCCGTTCTTCTGGTGCTTACAGATTACCCGGTGCCAGCGGGTGCGTGCATCGTTCTACACGATGGTCGTTTTGCCGCCGGAGTTGTCCAGCGTGTGGGTCTGGACCTTCTTCAACTCAACCCTTCGTTTCATCGTTCCTACACATGTTTCACAGTAGTTTCTGTCAGTTTCAAGCACCCTAACCACGCCCGGAGAACGTTGATACCGCGCACCATACTGTATGTAATGATGAGTCTTCCAAGTTGATCCATCGTTTCGGGTCATGGAACCGTGCATTCGGGACTGATGTATCCAATATGGTCCGATCTCGTATTTTCTGATTCGGGACCAGCGGTTTTCAGCTTCAACCTTCTCTTGTTTCCTAGCTTACGCCATATCGGGAATGAATATTTGAAGTCGGCGGCAGCGCGTTGGGCAAAGCCCGGCTCGGCGTGGCATCGCCCTCAAAGCCGGATGTAAGGGTGATTACGTTGTGAGTCATGCTTTGCAAGCAGATAACCCAAGTCCCACCTGTATGCTGAATACCAGATAGCCCTCATCATATGATAATGTCTGATGGGATCATAGTACATAGTAAGGACATTGCCATGACCACAAGGTTAAAGCAATTGAACCAGGTGATCACTCTGATCTCTAGTCACCTAAGTGGCTAGGTTTTCACACAGCAAGGGTGAAAGGGCAGAGGTTATGGACACCAGGAGGAGAATACTCACTAGTGTTGATTGAGGTAGATCAGATAGCATCAACAAACCAACCCTCCTCTAGAAAGTCCTGGCCAGATTTGGACAGTCCTTGCTGGGACTGGACAGGACTGGCCAGATCTCCAGGATCTCCAGCTTCCTCCAACAAGGTACCTAACTGGTGGGACTTTCC
>JBBPMU010000170.1:0-44371 GCA_038090475.1 Wakefieldia striispora | reverse complement strand
AACCCGCTACCATCAGCAAAATAATGTGCAAACAGCCAACCCTTGTGGATATTTTTTATGTTATACAAATTTTACAACTTGGACACCATATAAGGGGTTATAGTATATTTGTACTTTTTGTGATGCCTAGGAAAAGAAAGATCTGGGATTATCACTATTAGCACGTTGAGCACTATCACTGACAACAGAGCGCGCCACCGACCTCTATAAGCATATCAATGGGTAGATCAACGAGCTGTCTTCTGTTAACACGCTTTTCGTCGCGCGCCGCCTTGCGCTTGCGTCTGGTTGACGACACCATACTAGTCTGATACGGAAGAGAACGACGGCTTGAAGTCACCAGTACGTCACGTGTGGGGGTTGCGACTCTCTTTGCCGTTCGTCGAGCCCCTAAAGTTTTAAAGGCGCAACACTTCGGGGTTGCCACCGTGCCAGGCTGCGGCCCGCCCTGAACACACCCTTTGAAACATGGCTAAAAATCTGCCAGATCGTTCTTAAGTAAGGTCCGCTGGAATCACGGAGATAAACGAGATTCCAGTGACTGATCTCGTTGGAAGTAAACTCGATGTAAAGATGATGCACCGTCGCACCTCGCCAGTGATCTGGGCCCTACCAACCGAACTCGCATGACTCATGGGTGCATGAGCAACCAGCGTGGAGTTCCTACTCTTTTGTGAGAACAGTTGGGTCGTTGAATTCCTGGGCTCCGAATGATCATTGCATTGCATGGACCCACAAGCGTTTTTGTCCTCCAACCCATTGGTACGACCGCCACTCCGGGGTTCACGCCCCGCCAACTTCGTAGCTTCCTTCGACCCGACAGCGCTTTCTTCACAGATAAGAAGATATACGTACCATTACCTAAATTGACCTCGCCGGCTCATACTCTCCACACATCTGTCTCCTTTTTCTTTGAATGAGCATGGAGACAATGTTGAAACTAGAAGATATTCGGTAGCAACTTGAGTTCAGAAAGCATCGGACAACATGACAACGTGACGTACGGTATCTTTGGAGTTCATGTTTGCTGCGACCGAGTCTGGGCGACAGAGACTACAGATGATCTTGGTGGTTGATTGGACCAACTCATCATATGTGACCTTGTTTGGGTTCTGTCTGGGCTATCTGACCAGATTCTCTACTCGTCGGGATGCAACGACATCAACTTGAAGAACATGAGTGTTCCGAGGATAGGTGGAATAGCCCCTGAGGAACCTGTCATATAGAGGTATTTGTATTTCGCAAGCACTGTATTCTTTGGGTCTCGCTTCTTACAAGTGCTCATGGGACAGCGCCTCATTGAACCCGAGTCCCTGGCGGCATCGGATGATGACTGAGAGGAAAGAAGAAGGCCTCGACTGAGGCAGGAGATCCAGTTCAGTTCTTCCCGAGCAATTTGTTCCAGTTCTCCTACGGCATATGCGCCCCAATTCTTGATTGCACGAAATAACACGCGCTCCAGCCTTACCCCCAGATCCCAACCAGGCGTGTTGGCCGTGATGTTGTTTTCTATCACCGAGCGAACCACCGGAATCGTAGCAACGTCGACATTCCTAGGTTGCATCAATGACGAGTCAGCCCTGAGCTTTGCGACCGTGAGTGATAGCATTGAGCTACCCAAGGTCTTCCTGCGCTCGTCGCAGAGTGCGTCCTGCAACCAACAAATGAGCTGCGGGCGAATCCCAATCCATCCTGGGAGGTTTTATGAGCCTGGTATATCCTTTTGTGACGATCGAATGACCTTCGGGCGTCAGTCGCTCGGATTTCTTCACTTGTGGTAGCCCCCGGAAGTCACGACGTCGCAAAGGGACACAACATTTTCGGCCAACCCTTTCTGTGACTCTGGCCTCGGTACCAACTCGGAATAGGTTTGGTGTCAGCCATAATGGTTGAAGCATACTCTTTGGACAGAAGCATCACTGTATGATAGGAAGCAGTTAGCTCGGAATACACCCCCGACGTCGGAATAACAGAGAATTGACTCATGTGGCAGACAGGACCAAAGGCAAGAAGTACATACGGTTTCTTGCGGCTGAGAACTTGGTCGTCCCGGGGGGATAAAGAAGTTCTACGGCTCGGGATTGCTGCTATTAGCACGCCGGGCGTCGCGACTAACGATTCCCGGAGGGCTGCCACAAACGGTTCTTGTGTTCGGGTCATTCCGAGGCTCCAAATGATCACTTGCTTCGCGCCAGTCAACTAGCTTTTAGCCTCGAAAACACGGGCACGCAGGTTCGATTTCGGCAATGTCGGCACGCGGCTCATAGAGTGGATATAAGCTGCGGGACAAGATCTCATCTGGCCGACATCACGAACTGTATACCTGATTCACACATACTGGCATAATAAAACACGTCTTCACTTCAAACTGGTACACTCTGTCTTCGTCGATGAGTAGATTCCCCGCTGCCCGGATTAATAACCTTGCATGCAAGAAATTGAAATTGCATCTAATCCATCGCAGGCTCGCAAGTCCACACCATCGTCTCGTTCTTTCCCGGATGACTACTGAGACAATGATTAAACTGGAAGACGAGACACTTGTTAACAAGGCAGAAAATATCGGAGAACATGACGTACGGCATCTTTGAAATCCATACTTGTCGCGACCTTTGAGCGACAGAGACTGCAGATCACCTTGGTGGTTGATTGGGTCAATTCATCATATGTGACTTTGTTTGGGTTCTGTCCGAGCTGTCTGATCAGATTCTCGGCTCTTCGGGATGCAACGACGTCGACCCGAAGGACCTGGATGTCCCGAGGATGGGTGGAATAACTCCTAAGAAGCCTGTCATATGGCAGTATTCTGCGAGTGCCGCGTCTTTCGGGTTTCACCTTGTACAGATGTTTATGAGATAGAGCTTCGTTGAACCTGAGTCTCTGACGGCACGTTTTACATCGGAAAATCACTGGAAGAATAATGGAGGGCTTGGACCGAGGCCGGAGATTCAGTTCTTCCCGAGCCATCTGTTTGAGTTCCTCTACAGTGTTCGCACTCCACTTCCAGATTTCTCGACGTAAGATGCGTTGTAATTTTCTTGTCAGATCCCGGCTGGGCATATTTGAAATCATGTGAGGTTCCAATACCGACCGCACTGCCGGAATCATAGCGACGTCGACATGCCTGGGTTGCACCAGTAGAGAGGCATCCCCATCGGCCTCGAGCAGTAGTGCTAGTATTGTGGATTCCAGTGCATGCCTGCGACCATCGCAGAGCGCATCCTCCAACCAGCGAACAAGTTGCGGGTGAATTTTCGTCCATTCTGGCAAGATCACATGAGTCTCATCTCCCGCTTCGTGATAAATTGCTGACCTTCCGGCGCCAAGCACCCGAATTTCTTTACTTCGGGTAGTCGAAAAAAGTCTGGGTGGTCACAGAAAGACACCACGGTCCCCAAACAACCCATCTCGGTGAGTTTGGACCTGATGCTAATCTAAATATCAGCCTCGTATCAACCAACTGAGCGGTCAAAGCATACTCTTTGATTCGTTCTCCTCTTGCTCGCCGGAGGTGGGCTGCTCTTTCTTCTAACCACTTACGCTCCCAAGTTCGGCATAGCCTTGCAGACTTACGATGGGAATCATTCTACGTTTATATAAGGGACGAGCGTCAGAAAATGACCCACCAATCGAACGGATTTCCAAAATTTATTCTGCTGGGCCACAAAATTTCCCAGAGAAAGGTCTGCCGGCCACTCGGAAGTTCGAACAGACTTCCAATCCGACCAAGAGTATGTCCGGACGGGACTGTTGACCATATGGATGCGAATGTCCTGTCCTTCGTCCTTCAACTCATTGTGACATCTGGAAACCGGAAGGTCCAGGTTGGCAATATTGCTGCAGTATTTCTGCGTTGTCCTATAAAAGAGCTGTTAAATCAACACCAGATTGCTCCAAAGTGTTGACAGACATTTTTGGGAAGCATGCTGGGCAGCATCGCATCCGCAGGTCCCACTCGATGGTTTCGCAAGTACGGTAGCATCCCTATACCATGGGAGATAATTGGCTTAAGATCCACACTACAGCATCAGAATGATAGGGCGCACATGACAAACTGGATCAAACGCAAGGAATGCATATGCAGGTGGAGACGTCCAATTCGGGCAAGGAGGTAAACCGATATTGCTGATGGCATTATTCCACAACGCAGAAGCCTTCTGGCGGTCGAGAAGGAACGCACGGAAGGACTTGATCGTTCTGGAGAGGTAGAGGAGTTCTGCAGGCTCTAGGAAAAGGAAGATCTACGAAATGCCGGTGTCAGCAATGTACTCGAACCACGCTCAGTTCGTGAAGGTCTGACCTCGAGAAGCACGTCGAAAGGCAGGTCAACGAGGCGTTGTCCATTCTGAACATGCGAGTCTTCGTTACGCGTCGCGTGGTATCTACTGCGTTTGATTGTCCGGCGTGCCATGGTATTTTGGTCTGGACCTGAAGAAGGAAACAGGACTATTTATCGCCACGGCGATGCGAGTTCCACCTGTCAGACGTCACGCGTCAAAGGTCCACCCACAAACGAATGGGGACAATGAGGACAATACGCGGTCGTCTGGGATTCTGGCCCTTCAATTTGTCGCGGACCTCCAAAGCGTCATTCGCGCACAAACTCGTGTGGGGATGGTGCACTGGCGAATACCAGTGTCACTGCGCGCAATTAGGCCCGAGGAGGCCTGCGCTTTGTCCGATTCTCAGGAAGGGGTGGGCGAAGGAAGCAGGATCGACGACCTAGACCTGAATCCTCACTTCACTTACGTTTTCATTTATGATCGTCAAGGGGGGATGAGTGAAAGTATTCGAAGTGAGTTTGAGCGTTCTGGTTCAACGGTGTGGCGCAATCAACATCAGTTACATAATTTGGGCATCAGATCTTCAGAGACGCCGGAAATTCCCAGCATGACGTGTAACGTGCAAATCCAGAGGGGCTACATACATTCGTCGTAAAATGACATATCAAGAGGGTTAAGCTATGTGCCAGCGACCATGCCGTTTTCCTAAAAAGTCCATAGCGTACCTCGACTATTACCGAGGACTGCAAAAGAAACCCATCATCCTACGGTGACTTAACCGCGTTACGGTTTTGGAACACGGAGGGTTTTGCTGACCATCGCAGCGGCCATTAGACCAAAGAGGATGCTAACCGGGTGAACGTCGCCCCGACCACCGGATGAACCCCACAATGTCACGAGACCACCAGGAATGCCAGCCTTGCCCTCTACCCAACCTTGGTGGGTCCAGTAAAACATCAAAGCGACGAGCCCAAGCGAAGATGGAATAGGAAGACCTTCAAAATACCGTGCTTTCCCTCCTGTGTCTTTTGGGATTAATGCGACAGTTGCATTGAAACGTGCGAGCCGAGCGAGCCCACAACATATAAAGCCCGTCAGACACACTGTATCAAGATAAGTTCGAAGGCCAATTGTAAAGGCAAGGACGGCAGGCGCGACCCCAAATGAAATCTGTGGGAACCATGAAGCGAAAGCTTGATCATAGAATGATGCGTTTCATACCAGGTCGGCCAAACTGTCCAACTCTTGTCCGAGTAAACTGGAAGATTTTCTCCACCTCGCAACTTTTCCGTCGAAGAAATCGAACATGAGCCCTGCCAGGGGAAGGGCGAACGCCCACCACAAGCAGTCGTCGTCGTTGGTTATCAAGTAATGAGCCGAGGAAAAAATCGAGAAGGATCCACAGACACCGTTCATTATCGTGACGAGGTCAGCTAGCCTAAAGTTTCTGTACCGACAGCTTCAGTATTCATCGGCTGAGGAGCGTCGAGGCATAACGTTACCTGACCATGGAAAAGTGACCGTCAGTGTCAACATACTGTTGAAGACCACTGTCACTGTTCCCTGTAGCACCGTTCAGCTTAGGTGACCTGTTACGAGCCATGTTGATCGCAAAAACTTTGAGCGCTGGAGGTAAAGAGAGGCAGACGACTCGAAATGTGGCCTAGCCCGCAGCCGAAACTGACCAATAATAATAATAATTAATACTCCATTGGAGCCGCATGCAAGACTGTCGGGGTCCAAACCTAAATCACCAATTTGGGACACCTGATACCACCTAGTCAAGATTACCATGAACGAACTACAGTATGCTATGATTCCACGACCATCGCATCTTGTTGTGATTTCTCGAGCTCGATACTTCTCATCGCATACTGATTGGGGTGCGTGACACTGTCCCCATCACCTATTCCCTCTCCCTTTTTAACTCCTCGGCTTGCGTGTGTTACTTCGAAGACTCGTGTGCAGGCGACGTGATAGTGGCCCTCCTTGACCGTCCTCATGATCTCATGTAGATCGGTCGAGACGAGTCCCTGAGATGAGTACGCTGACAGCAGAGCGGTTTGCAGGTTTTCGGGGCTAAAGTGGCGATATGGGCATCCATGGCAATCCCCGACCCCAGGTTTGTCCGTCGTCAAGATTTGTTGGCAGCTGCACACGACATGAATTCAATTCTATTATTAGCGACTCGCACACACGCACCTTTTCGCAGGGTAGTTTGCACGTTTCCCCTCGAGTCCGTAAGAATGTCTGATGTTATACTTGTGTTCCTTATTGAACTTGTCATCCGCCATGTTGCTAAATGACTTCCTCCAGAATGCAATTGCTTCGTCTATCGAGAGACCCAACACCTGGGAACGGAATAAATTGAGTGGCACGTGTCATAATTCGAGTCGTCGTCCTACCTTGAGAAACAAACCATATTGCAATCTCCCAAAGTGCTTCAGATGTCGATCCCTGACTAAACAGTCGTGTAAATTTCGCATACACATCGGGAAATGTTTCCGTGCGAGATCATCGATCATATCGGCTCGGATCTCATCCCCTGTGGCGGAGGAGTTCGCCCATTCCGATGGAACACCAGCCAAGAATCCCTGAGATAGGTTGTTCAGTATAGGTACCAGTCTCGTGTCCTCGTCCATGCGGGGAAGCATTTTCGCAGTGTGCTGTCTATTCTCAGAATGCTAGGATATGATCTTGTGAAAAATCAGTCACCTCGAGCGCCATCTCGAGTTTTCTTTCAAACTCGTTGAAAACGAAACTCGACAGATCCTTGCTGGGCACATAAGCATAGCCTGCGCGCAGGAAAACGCGTCTTTTAGCGACCAAGTCAGGTACTCTGGTCCAAGGCACCTGCGATTCAATGTTCAATCGCTAACCTCTCATCGTGCCGTTCGACACACCTTGTGAAACCCCACATGTTGGGTGGAATCCTCAGGCGGCGACGATTGCTTTCCTTCGAACGCATCCAGTTCCTTCGCAAACTGTTGCTTTTCAGCTTCTCCAACCTAATCATGGTGCTTCAGCGCGGCGACGACGTAATAGCCTGACGAGTGACCTTTTCCCATTCAAACGCCTGTGCAGTGAGAAATTTTGCACACTCCGTCTTGTCATCCGTCTCGTACCGTACCCTGAATAGCGTCGTCTCCGCTTTGACGAACCGCCTTCTCAGCTCCTCTCTAAACCGGAGCAAACAAGTCAAACTGCACACCGACAAACGAAACAGATGCACGCACGAGTGACAAAACGCCAACCGAAGCACGAAGTGTCCAAGATGATCACGTCGTCGCTGATCCTCCAAGGGCGCCTTGATGGCAGTGTTACTATTGAGAAGGAGATACTTTCGGCATTGGGTCTCTGTCACCGTCCTGAGCTCGTCCCAGGGTCGGTTCCGTGCAAACGAGGACTCGATCTCCGCGAGGATGCGAAGGCGGTCGAGCGCGCATGTCTCGAATTCCTCGAGCGTTACCTCGTAGAGTGGTGGCCTGTCGTAGCTGGCGCGACCTTCAGCCCATGGACAAGGTCACAAGATGATAGCACGTACAAGTTCAGCCGGAAGGGGTATGCACCTTCGCCCGTCTGTGAGCTCGAGGCGGCGCCAGGTACTTTAGTCCCCTTAGCCCCGGACTTGTTCTTGTCCTTGTTTCTGTACATTCAGACGTTCTGAGTGCCCAGTAAAAACCCGAGTGTTCCACCGTATATAGCCTCGGGTAACTTGGGTGATCAAGATATCGTAGCTGTCGCAAACGTGAGGTGTCACGCGTCTCGTCACTCATGTGGCGCGGGCATTCTGCAATGCGGTAATGAACACTCCAGCTGATTGAACGCCGAAGCAGTAGATTAAGCGTTTAGATAGCAACAACGACAAGTAAATAGAAGTACAAAGTACATAACACTAGAGGTGGCATAACATACATATCATAGGGTGTCTGACTTAAGATACTTGCAAGGGATCCAGAACGGGCCATACGATCCCAACATCAATTGCGCGGTGGTCCGGGAGTGCTAACTCGCCCAGTGGGGCGACGAACCAGCTTCTTCCGCTTGCTCGAAGTGCCAGGTACTGGGGAAGGAGGTTCCTCCTCGACATCAAAAGTGACTCCAGGTCGACGAATACGATACTTCCTACGGTCTCTTCGTTCGGCTTCTTCCTTGTCCCTCCATTCCGATGTCGCAATCAATGGGTCACGAACGTCCGGGGGTATGATATGAGGGAGAGGTTGGGCTTGGCTGACGGCGGAGTGATCAGGCGATCCGACCACAGTGTTGGTCTGTATGCAGTCAGAATTTATCGCATGTCTAAGAGAGAAAAAAAAGCACTCACAGCCGTATTGCCGTCACAGACATCGAGAGACGCGGCCGAAACCGTCCTATTCCTCTTGTTGGAGTGCATGGAGAGTAGTTTGAACGGAGTAAACATATGCGGGATCGGATCTTTCCGCTCACGAGCTACTTGCGGGGGAGGAGGGAAAGGAACTGGGTCTGGTGCTCTGCTGGTGGCCTTGGATTGTGATCCCACACGTGCGGAGGTGGAAGCTACCGGTGCCTGGGCAGAATTCCATTCCCTTGGAGCCGAGGCGAATGTCACCCCACGAGGTGCAGACGAGGTAGCAGACGTAGCGTTAGGAGCATCGGGATGAACCCTTCCTTGATCAAGAGACGCCCTGGTGGTTGTAGGAACAGCAGGGGGGTCAGCCGCTTTCGACGACAGTGTTCTCGTCCTGAAGAGGCCAAACAACCCTGTAGGTTTCTTCTTATCGTCCTTCGAGTCTGTGGAGGACTGCCGTGCCCGGATCGGGACGGCGATAGGCTGTGGCCCACCAGCTGCGGCGTCTGGGTTGAGCATAGGGGATGGCGCGATGGATGACGGAGTTTTGAGCATATCGGAGTCATATGCACGTTCTGGTGGCGGCCGTGCCGGTCGAGCTTGAGCGAGGGGAAGGACATTCCCGGGAATAGGTGCCCGTGTCGACTGGGGCTCGGGAACTGATGGACGAGATGGAAAAGGCTGGGTCGAAACCGTAGCAGAAGGGATAGGTTGTGAATATTTCCGAGGTGAAGGCGGTTTTTGCAGGGCAGAAGATGATGATGCAGTAGGCAAGGATACAGCTCGATGATGGATCGACGGTTGGGCTGGAGTTACATGTGTCTGCTGAGTCATTGTTGAGGATATGCCTGGGCGAGAAGACGTAGAGTATACATATGAAGAAGGGACAGGGTTACGAGCGGCAGAGGGCATGACATCACGAGGTCGAGCAGCATCTATGACAGGTTGTTCTTGATAAGCATTTTTAACAGCAATTGTTGATGTAACGGTGGTGGATGTGGTATCTGGAGGAGATGTCGAGAATGCGCCTGGACGATTCGACTGTTGCCTGGAATCGGGAGCAGGTGGTTGCTGGGCATTGACACTCGTCATCGGAACAGGCAATCCCGGTGCACTAACTGGGCCAGGGTTGTTCATTGTTGTGTGGACAGCAACGGCCTTAGCCATGGAAGCTGGGGCAGAAACGATGGGGTGGGGAGCAGTAGATGACGCATTCACAGGTCGAGGAGCCGGTGGGCCAGGAGCATTGACACCACTTGCTAGTTGCTGGTGATGACTCGTAGTGATACCGACAGGGTATGCAGCCTGCACTGGTGCACCGGTAGACCTATTATTGGTACTCCCAGAGGCACCAAGGTGAGTCCCCAAGGACACGGAGAGTTTGTCCGCCTGCAACATTTCCGCAGCGCGATGATAAGTGCGAGATGGCATCGACTGGAGCGCAGTACGTTGGGTAGGTGCTTGAGTAGTCGTGAAAGACGTAGGCTGAGTAACAGGTGCAGAAGACGGCATGCGGGTGGACACAGGTGGTGCAGCAGAAGAGACTGGCATCGCAGAGAGCGTAGCACTAAGCTCGGTGGAAGGATGCAGAGATGGGTCTTTGCTTCTTGACTGTGGTGAAGATTTGTGACCAGCTTGATCCACTACCGCGGATTTCGAGGCAGAGCTCGCGTTCGCGGCGGCAGTATGTTGAAAGGATTGAGATCTCGACCCCAGGACTGGGGGCGTCACCATCGGCACACTCGTAGAGCCTGCTTTACTCAACACGGGCGAATCCTCCGTAACATCTTCAACAGTGACTTTAGGTCGTGGTCTTGTAAGAGGAGCCAAAGACTGTGATACGGCAGCAGGGACAGACACCATGATTTCTTGATGTACTACCCGCACGTCATCGGGCTCAGCCAAGGTTGGCTTCCAAGACGATGGTTCAGGTTGAGCTACGGGACTGGACCCATTCAATACCGGCGCACTGCTATCCAGCTTGCCAGCTTGCCAGGTTTGGGAATTTTGTGAGGGAATCGCAGACAAAGGTTGTGACAAGACTGGGGGTTGTGAGGGGATATGGAACATTTCGCTCTTTACTTCAGGGATGGAATGCTCATGGCTCTGGGGGTGCTCATCGCCAAGTGAACGTGTCCGAATGATCTCACTCGTTCGTGTCTCAATAAGAGGTGGAGAATCTTCTGGACCTCTGGGTGGTGGAACCGGAAGCGGTGGAGGTGAAAACTGGCTGGTGTCTTCAGCAGGTGGAGAGGATGGGGGCCTATACGGCTGAAACAACGATGGTGCATGCACCGCTGGCGGTAGCTGAGACGACGACGACGTAGTTCGAGTAACTGGTTGCGGGGGCAGAGATTGTTGGTCTTGTGAACTGGATGTTGTCCTCGAAGCACGAGTCGGCGCAGGGAAGGGCGGTGCAAGTAATGTATGGTCCATCCGTCCTTGAGGTAACTCACGAGCCGAAGTAATCGGGGTCGCGACAACGACGGCGATCTGTGGTGGTCCTGTGAGGTGTGGCAGAGGATTCGGCCTTGGTATGTGCTCCGGGGTGGGTGCCTGCAACAAGATAGAGATAAGAGAAAAGACAAGGATCCAGAGTTTGTTAATATCACCTCTTTCACAGACCAAGATCTGGGTGAACCACTCGCCAGCGTACCCCGCGGTGTACCGAACGATTCCCGCATCCTTGCACCGGGAGAATTCCGTTGAGACGAGGTTGTCGGGGTCGTCGCCTGGCTGGCTTTCATCATCGACGAAGATGTGCGAGGGAATGGATCATTGTCCTGCGAGAGTACCTGTCGAAGCTGCGGATGAGGCGTCTCCGAGTTACTATTATGGCGGGGCAAGTATTTGTCCTCTCGAGATATCCTGGTCTTCTTTGCAGTAGCTGGAGTTTGAACAACCCAGGATGCTTTAACCGTGGTGCTGTTCGATGTCTGCCTGAATCCCTGACGGTCATCTGTCATGGATTGTCGTTCTGCTGATTGCTGAAGAGTAGAGGGTGCATCTGTATGTGTACCATCTCGGGTAGAAGGTCGAGAGGAGGTAGCGAGCAGCTGAGGAGCAGTAATTGGTGTAGGATGTGCGGTAGGAGGGACAGACGGCGCGTGCTGTATGGAGGACCTGTGACTGAGGGATACGCCATGGAGTTGTGGGGCATTTTTGGGACTAGGATGAGCGGACGACAGGGAAACATGGGCGTTTTCGGTCTTTGGCGGACTGCCATTAGTTGCATGAACGGGAGACGGGAGGACAGAGTGCTGTATCTGAACAGAGGGAACAGTCGGGGCGTACTGGGCAGCTGATAGTGGACGGGTAGAAGGCTCATTGGTTTGCAATCCTTGGGAAACAGAACGTATAGGGCGTGGGCCAGCGACTGCAGGAGGAACAGTGTTATTAGAAGTGGTCCTATGCGCTGAACGAGAAGGTGGTCTGCTATGGGGATAGGATGAACTCGTGTTATCCGCCGCTGTTTCTGGGATCCCACGAGTGTAGGAGTGTGATTTGGAGATGGGGATGGGCAATACTCGACTTGACTCGTGAATCGACATGCGCTGACCAGGAGGTAGATCGTCCCCATGAGGCTCAGTACGTGATTGCTCCACCAAGGCCGGTTGATCATGCTGAGGGCGCATCTCAGAAGATTGCGATCTACTCGGAGCATGGTTAGAAGGTTTGATTATTGATGCGGAAGCGGGTGGGTGGACGACGATCTCCTGTGGGGCATCTGGATGCGGGATTGTCGATGACTTAGAATATGTGTCGTGCGGATCGGACGGACCCTGGCCCGCGCGTATACTAACACGTTGTGGTGCAGTAGCAATCCTAGCCTCAGAGGGTAAGGTGGATGCATTGAGACCAGGTGTCACGAGAGGAATATCGACGTTGATTGGTGCCAAGGGTTGACGAGAGTCATGCTGGGCTCCATACTTTCCCTATATTTCATGTGAGTTGCGTATGGGTTTTGGAAGGCAAGCCACGATACCTCCATCCTCTTCACGTCATCTCGCGGGCCAGTCGACACATCATGATTGGCCCTCTCTCTCGCGGAGCTGGATGCATATGGGTCGCTTCTTTGGACAGCAGGACCCGAAGGCGTGCGTTCCGTACGATGCTGAATTCGGATATAAGTACACTGCGAAGTAATGATCTGCTATGAATTACCTTGCCAGCAGCACGCTCAGTATCACTGCCAGATTGAGCCCCTTGCGCCGTTGACGGACGTCCCTCTCGGTGTGGGCGCTGTGACTTGGCTTTTGGCGGAAGGTAAACAGGCATTACGCGAGGGGCAGGCGGGGGTTCACCTGTCTGTTGCCCATCTAGCGGTGGAACACTGGTAGGCTGCGACGGCATGGTAGTGATCGGATTCTGCGTGTTTTCGGGCTGGAGTCGACGACCCTTTCGGCGTGTAGGGTAAGATATGGAAGGATATAAACTGTGCACAACTGACTCACAGTGGATGCTGTCCCCTCCTCCGTCCGATGTCTTCTGTGAGGCCCGCCTGACTCGCGAGTGGAAGAAGGGTAACCCTCCCTCCCAGATAGTGATACCTTGGACACATTTCTTTGTTCAGGATAGATCACTCCCTCGGTATCGGAATCCTTGCGCTTATCATGATGCTTGCTCCTGCTAGGATCTTGATGTCGGACCTCTGTAGCACGTTCACGTTCACGATGCCGTTCAGGTCTGGTTCTGTCCTTGTACCTGATTTCAGGCTCAGGTTTGTCTCTATCCCTATCTCTGTCCTTGTCGCGCTCCCGCTCCCTGTCTCTATCTCGTTGCTCCCTTTCCCGTTCCTTGTCCCTCTCACGGTCCCTTTCCCGTTCTTGGTCCCTGTCGCGATCCCGGTAGGGATCTCTGTGGCGCCGCGAAGAAGACATGTCCTGTGGGGGATTCCAGAATTGCTGGTTTGTCGGAGCAGAGAGGGGAGGCTGTGCTGAAGAGTGAGTGGGACGGGAAGGATGTCTCGAAGCCCTGGACATTTCTTCGCCACTGGATACGTACTCGTGGGAGGGATGGTGGGTCGGAGTCGGAGCAGAGGGTCGTCGTGAGGTTCTTGGATCAGGTGCGTCAGGATGAGGTCTGCGGGACGAGCTGGCTGCTGGGTAGGCAGGGGTTGAATGTGAAGGTTGGTATGAGGGCTGTGGGTAATGATAACCAGAAGAGGAGTACTGCGCGGATGGCCGAGTCGCGTGCTGATAGGCTTTGCTTGTTGAGGGAATCGGCGCAGATGAGTGATGATAGGGAGGGTGGGCAGAAGGCGCCGCGGAGGGATAGTGAGGATCTTGACGGTGGGTACGTGAAGGCTGACGGGGGTCATTGTAGCGGGGGTCTTGGGATGGATAAGACCTTGGGTCGTATGGATGGGCAGGTAGAGTTGCGGAGCGATTTCGACGACGGTCAGAGTCATAGTCGGGAGAACATTTGTCAACGGCAGAAACCCATTGCTTGTAAGGATCGGCTGCTGAGCGATCGTCGCGCCGACGAGTATGACTATTCATGCAAAGACGAAAAATACAAAGCGAGGTAAAGTAAGATAAACGGGGACTTCGAGATGGAAGAAACGAAAGAAACGAAATGAGGACTTGAGCGCTGCCGGGCTGTCGACATGAGGCCCAACTGGGACTTGGCTACGGCGGTTATGAAGCCTCCTTGCTTACGTTCTCGGGGCAACCAATACAGTACGCTCATTGACAGTGGGAATTTGGTACAGCACCTGAGTGTCCCGAAAACAGCACAACCCACCCCTTTCCCACTTTGTCCGCCGACGAACGCGTCTGCGCTAAAGAAATTATATTTAAATGTCTGCCAGACAAAAACTCGATAGCGCTACGGGAATAACGCGCCATCCACGAGCGCAAAGGCGGTGTGGCCAGACCCCAAGACGGAGTCCGGCGCGGCGACCTGCTCTAACACGACTTTGACTCATTACCGACAGTAGAGCAGCGGAGAGGCTGGTGGCGACGAGGGTCACCCTGTCGAGACAATCTAAGGATCGTGTAGAGAAAAGAAAGAAAAACGAGGAACGTTTGAGTGGGTGTGGTGTTTGCTTACGTAATCATCAGTCCGCGCACGATTTCCCACCGACTTTGTCTGTGTTCGCCCTTTGCGATAATATCCTGCTCCTCGACAACGTCGCGTTTGCTGGCCGCCTGGCTCACCAGTCACCATTCATTACCCAGCCATTGAAATCACCATCCACGGCACGTACCCTTCCCGATTTACACACAAACTCACCCTGATTCTTTGCCCTGCCCTTCTCCAGACTTGCTGATACAATGGACATCCACGACGAAAAAGTAAACGGTGCTCCACCAATGGAAATCGTCGACGACGTCGTCTCAGTCCGTGATCGTCAGTCTTCTCCCCTTTCCCACCTCTTTGCGCTCTCACACAGCCCCCAAGACGAGTCATTTGCTGCCAAGCATATGCCCGACCTAGGGCATGATGTTAAGGATTTCAAAGTGTACACATGGAGGTTGACAAACTGGAAGAAACTCGAGAAGAAGATTACAAGTCCAGAATTTGATTGTGGCGGTCACCGATGGTTCGTTCTCCTTACCCCTCCTCCACCATTCGGGTCCAATCCTCTTCTCTTTCAGGCGCATACTTTTATTCCCATTCGGAAACTCGAATGCTCCTCCAAACGATACCGTCTCTGTCTACCTTGACTATGCCGATCCGAAAAAGTCCCCCGAAGGCTGGCATGCTTGTGCTCAATTCGCTCTCGTGATATCCAACATCCATGATCCTACCATTTACACCGTCAGCCGTGAGTCCCGTTCATGTATCTCTCGTTCAGCTACCGATTCCTCCCATACGTAAGACGCACACCATCGATTCATTGCCGAAGAGTGCGATTGGGGGTTCACCCGCTTCAGCGAACTCAGGAAATTGTTCAATGTCCAGGAGGGCCACCTCCGTCCGACCATCGAGGAGGAGTCTGCTGATGTTACTGTCTATGTCCGTGTACTCGAAGACCCTACCGGCGTCTTATGGCATAATTTTGTCAAGTAACGTCCGCTGCACTACTCCTATCTTCCATTCCTGACAACTCTCATCAGTTACGATTCAAAGAAGGAGACCGGTTATGTTGGGTTGAAAAACCAAGGAGCAACGTGTTATATGAACTCTCTCCTTCAGTCCCTTTTTTGCACCCGGTACTTCAGAAAGGCGAGTGCCAGTGGCGCAAATTCGCCCTATGCTCACGTCACCATTTAGGCGGTGTACCAAATCCCTACAGAGGACGAACATCCCACAGAAAGTGTCTCTCTTGCGTTGCAACGGGTGTTCTATCATCTACAGACATCAGACCAGCCCGTCGGCAAGTATCTCGCTGCACGTGTCTTAGCGTTGGGTGCTGAGCCCCGCAACAGGGACGACGGAGTTGACAAAGTCATTTGGATGGAAGTCGAACGATTCGTTTTATCAACATGACGTCCAGGAATTCAATCGAGTGTTGCAGGACAACTTGGAGTCTAAGATGAAGGTTGGGTGTATTCACTCTAATTATTTCGCACCTAACGGTAATGCAGGGTACGAAAGCGGAGGGTGCTATAGCCAAGTTGTTCGTGGGCAAAATGAAGAGCTATATCAAGTGTGTTAACGTCGACTACGAGTCCTCGAAAATTGAGGAGTTCAAGGGTATGTGGCTTCTTCGTTCGTCCACAGTTCACACATCGATTCACCTCTTGTGCACAATAGACATCCAACTGAATGTCAAAGGGATGAAGAATCTCTACGAGTCGTTCAAGTACTTTGTCGCGGTCGAAATGATGGAGGGTGAGAACAAGTACCATGCCGAGGGTTATGGCCTTCAGGATGCCAAGAAGGGTTTCGTGTTCGAGTCGTTTCCTCCCGTGCTTCATCTTCAACTCAAGCGCTTCGAGTATGACATCCAACGTGATGCCATGGTCAAGGTTTGGGTCACTCGAAACTTTGTCCTCACTCACTGCTGAAGGATTTTTCCGTAGATAAATGATCGCCACGAGTTCCCTTTCGAGATCGACCTCGCAGAATTCGTCGACGATGGCCCAACCAAGTCTGAGAATTGGGTATACAAGCTGCATGGCGTCCTGGTACACTCCGGCGACGTGAATGGGGGACACTACTTTGCTCTTATCAAACCCGATCGTGACACGAGATGGCTCAAGTTTGACGATGACCGCGTGACCCCTGTAACTGACCGCGAAGTACTGGAGGAGAATTACGGAGGTGAACCGTTGAACGGTATTCCACAGCCTTTACAGCGCAATCAAGTCCGTGCCATGAAACGCTTCACAAACGCATATATGCTGGTATACGTCCGCGAGACCACGGTCGACGAGATACTACCACCATTCAAGGAGGAAGATACACCACCTCATCTGAGTTCGCTACTCCACTGTCCTTGCATGAATCACAAACTGATTTGGGTTCAGAACGCAGACTTGACGAGGAACGTCTCCAGATCGAAGCAAAGAAGAGGGAGCGAGAGGAGCAACATTTGTTCCTAACCGCCAAGGTCATCACTGACGATACCTTTGCGCACCATGAAGGTTTTGATCTTGCGACCTTTGATGAGAAGCATTGGCCCCCGTCTGAACTACCTAGCTTCCGTGTGCTCAAGCAGGAGACCTACAATCTTTTCAAGTCACGCGTTGCCACCCACTTTAACCTTCCAGAGAACAAAGTTCGATTATGGGTTCTAGTGAACCGACAGAACAAGACGGTTCGACCGGATACTCATATTCCTGAGAATGAACCCACACTCAGTGCGCAAAGCTTTGTGCCTATGTCATATCCAAAATATTCATGCTCCTTTACAGCCGTTGAAGTGATTCGTAACAACATGGCCGCACGGCAAAACGATCTCCGTCTCTATCTCGATGTGATACCCGACCCAAGCAAGGTACCAGTTGAACATTCGTTCAGCTGGCGGTGCTGACTCTATTATTATAGCCGGAGCCTCCCGCAGGCTCTATCATGATTTTCATGAAGCACTTCGATACGTCAAAGCAGACGTTGTACGGTGTTGGAAAGGTGTATGTTTCTCGCAACAGTAAAGTGCAGGATCTCTACCCTATGATCAACGAGCGCATGAGGTGGACCCCTGGAACCCCTTTGAAACTCTATGAGGTGCGACATCGCCTCAAGTCTTCCAGTAGCCGTGCTGATGTTAATGCTTTGTAGGAAATCAAACCTGGCATGATCGAGCTCATGAAGCCGAAATATACATTTGCACAGAGCGAAATACAAGATGGGGATGTCATCTGTTTCCAGGTTGATCACTCCGAGAAAGAGTAAGTTCTCAAGTTTTATTGTACCGGTCGTCCTCGAGAGTTCTCATCTTTCTTTAGGATCCATGACTTGGAGAGTCAGGGTCTATACTCGAATCCCATCCAGTTTTATGACTTCTTGCAGAACCGCGTCATGATAATCTTTCGACCGAAATTCGAGGATCCCGATCATGATCATCCCGAGTTCAGTCTAATACTAAGCAAGAAGCATAACTATGACATCGTGAGTCCTTTTGATTCTCGCCTTCAACCTCGCTGACACGTCCAAAGATGTCGCAAAAAGCTGGCGAGTTCCTACGGCACGATCCTATCAAGCTTCGTTTCACGACAACACACGTTACGAATGGATCTCCCAAATCTATCCTGAAGCGCTCTCTGAACCAGAGCATAGCAGAAATCATGGGTACCAACTACATAAATCCAACGACGTCCGTTATTCTTTACGAAAAGTTGGATGTGAGCATCGTCGAGCTAGAGACGAAGCGAAGTTTGAAGATCATATGGACGGGTATTCACAATCGAGAAGAAGCATCATATCCGTTCCTTTTGCCCAAGACGAGCATGGTTCACGACCTTGCTGATCATCTCGCCAAGCAAGTGACCTTGACACCTGGTGGTACAGGGAAGATACGCGTGTTCGAGGTGTCCAAGGACGGTAAGACACAAAAGGAATTCACGGGTTCAGAGATGATCGGGAATATTCCTGACCCAGTTGAACTCTATGCCGAGGTGTGTATGAATGCACTAACATTCGCAAGATTATGAACCTGAGCACGCGTTAGGAAATACCGCGAGAAGAATTGGAAGCGGACGAGCATGAAAAGATTATCAGCGTCTTCCACTTCCAGAAGGAGGTCTCGCGGACACACGGTGTACCATTCCGATTCGTTGTGAAACCTGTACGTCTGTTCCATCGTGAGTCATTACGTGTTTGAATTGCCTTCCACCCAGCACGAGAAGTTTGTGGACACAAAGAAACGTCTACAAGTACGAATAGGTGTTTCAGACAAGGAGGTTACCAAGTATCGATTTGCCCTCATCCAAATTTCAACATTTAAGCAACCGACATACATCGAGGATGGTCAGTGGCACCGTGGACTGTACTATTTGCTTTATATTGACTTTGATTCCAGAGGATATTATCTACGATCACAAGTTTGCACCCGAAGACGTATTAGGTCTTGACCACGTAGACAAGTCCGGCAAGACACGAACTGGTGCAGGGGAGAAAGCGATTGTTATCAGAGGCTGATATGTAGCTGTAAACGTCTTCGGTTTGATTGGATCGTGTTTCCATGTATGGTCTTTCTAATTTTACGCATTGTACTCTTTCCTGGCTCATCTCGCAAATTCGTTCGACTTTCGAGCTGTGCTCGAACGTACACTTGCTAAAAAGAATTGGCGGTCCAATACGACATGATATGTATAGAGTAAATGTCATAGGTATCAAGAATGTAGAATGGCTACTTCCGCTTCTTGTTCTTTTTCGGCTGAAGATTGTTGCGTAAGATCAAGTCAGGATAGGGTGTGATTAACTTACCGACTTTGAAGACGGTTGTGGGCTATTTGCCTCGCCATCGCTTGTTACACTCTCGGCATGGTCAGCGGTTGGTGGAGTGAGGCCGTTGGAAGGCTTGCCAGGGGCTGTTGGTATCGGTGAGACTACAGGGACAGGAGATTGCTGGGGTTGCGCCTGTGACTGTGCTTGTGCCCTAAGTTGTGCTTGCGCTTGTGTAGCAGCAAGTAGGGCAGCTGCCGGTGTACCAGGCGCGGGTTGTGGTCCAGCGATCATAGCAGGGATAATTGGCAGGTCCATTTTTTGGCCAATCTTGCCGTACTTTTGCTCTGGCGCATGTTCAACGTAAGAAAGTGGAAAAACGATGTCAGGAAAATGGATCTAACCTTTGCTCGTTCTCGAGGCAGCTGTGCCCTCGAAAACACTACGCATCTTTTCATTTGCGATAAGTTCACCTGCGGTCTGGAAGATGATGGAACCCCAGCCCTCGACGAATGTATTTGCTTCAGCGACAACCTCCATGATCTCTGCCTCGAGTTCTTTCTCTGCTTGAAGTAAACTATTCCACAGGTCATCTCCGATGGAGCCTTTCTGAAGGAGGTTCTGAAGGGCTGGCTTGTCTTCACGGAGCTTGACGACACGGGTAACGTCCGTCATCGCGCGCCTGACGAGCGCAGCCTTAAGAAGCGCTTCGTGCACAGGAGGGTCGTTCTGCTGGAGCAACGTGACATAGACATCGCGTTCAGGATGCAAAGGGAAATACGGCGCGTATAATTTGCCTGGCAACTTGTTTAATATGAGCGCACCCTAGGACAAGACAAGTGGTGTTACCTGCACTGCGTTTTCGATAGAAATGAGAGAATACGAGTAGACTTGATACGACGATACTGATATACAGGACTGGGACGAGCACCGAGGCCATGGTGCAAAAGGATGGTGAAGAGGGTGACTGCTAACGTGTCCAAGACGCATGGAGTGCCGAGACGGAACCTAAAAAGGAACCGGCTCCCGACCGGATCACTCTCATGTCCGGAACACTAGATCCGGCTACAGGACGCTTAAAACTTGGCCAATTCACGCGTGTTCAGGCTCTCACTTCTTCTATCATCATGATCCTCTACCGTAACGCTCCTCAATCCCTTCTCCGGAACGCCCCCGCATTCCGTCGTTGGGCGTCCACTAAAGTTTGTCCTCTCATTTACATCTCATCCTATTCCGAGCCATCTCATATGAGTCGTGACAGTCTCTCAGAGAGACGCTTCAGGAGGTCATCCCCTCGAAACAGGAACAGTTCAAGAAGCTCGTGAGAATCTTCCTCCTACGATACCCCTCCACCATCATCATGCTCACTCTGTTTCCCTCTAGAAGGCCGAGCATAGTCAGGCGGTAGTCGGCGAAGTCAAGGTACAACGAATTGTAGTCGCATTTACCGTCGTTTCATGCGTATTCTAGGTGGAGAACATCATCGGTGGTATGAGAGGTTTGAAAGCCATGCTCTGGGAGGCGTCGGTCCTCGATCCCAATGAGGTCGGTCGCCCTTTCGCATGACCGTACTTCGGTATTCATTTTCGTGTGATCAAGGGCATCCGCTTTCATGGCCTCACTATTCCAGATTGCCAAAAGGTTCTTCCGCCTGCTCCCGGAGGCAAAGAGATGACTGCCGAGAGTATGCTCTGGCTCTTGCTTACTGGCAGGGTCCCAACCCCGAGCGAGAGCGCTCAGCTTTCGGCAGAACTCGCCGAGAAGGGCGAGTTGCCGGCATTCGTGAAGAAATTGATTGATTCGTGCGCTCTCTATCCTTAGGAGAATTTGCATCGTGACGCTACTGTATACAGCCTTCCGAACACTCTCCACCCTATGACCCAACTTGGCATGGGCGTCGCTGCTTTGAATCACGACAGCCAGTTCCAGGCTGCGTATGAACGCGGAATCAAGAAGAACGAATACTGGACATATGTACTCGAGGACTGCCTGGACCTCGTCGCCAAGTTACCCGCCTTGGCCGCGCGCATATACCGAAACGTATACCACCCCGTTAAGGCAATTCCCCCTGTCAACATGGACCTAGACCTTGTGGGTGAGTCTGGCCCGACCTGTCACACGGAAGAAATGTGACGTGCCATAGGAAACTACACGAACATGCTTGGATTTGGTCACAATGAGAGCTTGACTGAGTACCTTCGTTTGTACATTGCCCTTCACGGTGATCACGAAGGTGGGAATGCCTCTGCACACGCATCTCGTATGTCTCGCGATTGTAAGTCATTGGGGAGGGATCTCACCTTGTTCCAGACCTCGTCGGTTCAACACTGTCCGATCCATACATCTCCTACTCGGCTGCACTCTACGCGCTCGCCGGACCACTTCATGGGCGAGTATATGCGTTCACCGGACTTAAATTTAGACTGACCGGACCCTTAGCCTGGCCAACCAGGAGGTGTTGAGATGGCAGATGGCTATGCAGAAAGAGATTGGCGATAACACTAGCCACGAAAACATCAGAGAATACCTTTGGAAAACGCTTCGAAGCGGCCAGGTTGTTCCGGGGTATGTAGCTGCATTCCCCTAATGAAGTTTCCTGCATATTCTCCAGGTATGGTCACGGCGTTCTCCGTAACCCCGACCCCCGATTCATCGCTCTTCAAGAGTTCTGCAAAACTCGTCCAGAACTCCAAGCGAGCCCCATGATCCAGCTCGTCCAGAAGGTATGGTGTTTCAGATACTTGGAACTATTGTTGATTGGTTGTAGACTGCAGAAGTTGCACCCGACGTCCTGAAGGAACATGGCAAGGTAAATCCGTGCCACGACCGTCCATGCCACTCCTTAACGATCGTGTAGACGAAAAACCCCTACCCCAACGTCGATGCTACGTCCGGTATGTCCCTTTGTAGTACAGTAACACCTCGAATCTTCGTTGAGTACATTGGATAGGATGTGTGTTGTACCACTATGGTCTGACTGAATTCAAGGTATTGTCGTGTACTTGATTCAACAGTCCAAGCTCTGATTCTCCCTCCCATACAGTATTACACCGTTATCTTCGGTGTATCGAGAGGTGAGACCGATCCTGTCTCCAGTTGGTTGTGGCTAAAGGTATCCGTAGCTCTGGGGGCTTTGACCCAGCTTGTGTGGGCACGGGGTGCGTTTATCCCTGATTGGAGAATTGTATTTCTGATATAGCACGACTCGGTAGCATTGGGATTGCCAATCGAGCGACCAAAATGTAAGTTTCCACTGATGTACTTGCTGCCAGAGTGCTAAATATATCTGCAGCTTATTCCATGGATGCCTTAGAGAAACTTATCAAGAACTGATAATGGCACTCTTCGTTCAGTGGATGGTAGTCTCTAGAGCATGTCACAGTATGCACAATCGTGATTGGGAAGGACATGTCATTGACAGATCATGTCAGTAATCACATTCCCTACAAGTTACCAGACAACCAGGGTCCAGAGGACGTAACGAGCCATGGTAAATAAATATTCGGTTATCCTACAGCATCAAGGGTTTCAGGGTAAAAGACAAAGTGGCATCTTTTGGACCCTAAGCTCACCCACACCGTCAACCCAAACGTCCAGCACCACTAAGAAATCGGAAGACGAGGGGAGAGTTCGAGAGAATCGAACAGTCATAGGAAACAAGAAGAATACAATAAGATTGTCAAAGACCTAATCAAGCGACCGATCAATAAATTCGACCTTGCGCAGATTGATTAAGACGAGACAAGTCAAGGTATCAAAAAATCATGTGAAAATAAAAGACCAACTAATCGATAACAGGACGCAATTAAAGAGCGAAGTTCAGAACCTCCTGGGAGCAGAGCCTTGGGATGAGGCCTGACCAGGGGGTATTTGCTGTGGGGGAACCCGACCGGCGTGTATGCCCTGCGGAGGCATAATGCCTGGGGTAACTGACCCACTGGGACGTTGTCCTTGGGGTGGACGCGCACCAGGTCCCGGGTACCCTTGTTGGGGAGCGGGATAACCGCCGGGTACAGCTGGGTTTGGCGGAGGACCCTGACTGGACGCGAAGCCTCGCGGAGGTGGGAATCCCTGAGGGAGACGAGCCCCAGGAGCAGGTTGTCCATGCTGAGCCGGTCCTCGAGAGACGGGCTGCTGTGGTGGTGGGCCTTGACGCGGCTGACCAGCAGGGTTGGGCACTGAGCCGGGATCGTGGAGCGCCACGGGCGCTGGGCGACCTGCTGGTCCAGGAGTGCCATTCGGGATTGGACCAGGTGGCGAGGGATTTTTCTCGGCGGCCTTTATAATTTCATCACTATAGATAAGGAAGCGATGAGACAAAGAGGCGAAGGTGAGTCAGGCGACAATTGATGCGAAGGAAGCGATGTTAAATATGGGAGCGCGGCTAAGAGAGGGATTACGGTAACTTACTCTAGTAGATTGAGTGCTGCGCAGAGGACTACCCATTCGACACAGTCCTCGTTGCCTTCTCCCAGGGTCTGCCATACGGCCTTTTCCTCGGGAGTTTTGCCTGTGATGCTTATCCTAGTTCCACCGCCGTTTGGACCTGGTGGATTTTTCTGTATCTTTCCAAATTCGATACGCTTGGGTGGTATATTATGGCCAGCATAGGCGAAGTAGAACATGCTCCAGAAGGCAGCATTGGGATTGGGCTTTGAGATTTGGAAGAGAGGAAGGTCGGGGGAATCTGGAGAAGGGAGAGAAAGCTTGTATATGGGTGAAATGACACCTGTGTTAGTGATGGACCACTTGAGATTACGAGAGGCCTCGCAGCGAACAACACGTGCAGCAGAGGAGGAGTGGCCGGGATCAGAAGCAGAAGACTTGCTAGTATTCTGACGGGGGGGAAACAGCTTGGCGACACAGAGATCGCCCTGGGGGGAGGGGGTCAGGAGATAGTTCTCGGTGTTCTGTGAGAGTGTGAGATAGCGCGTGAGGAGGGGGACAAGGAAGACGGACGTAGTTTGTGTGAAGGTAAGAGTAGAGTATGTTCGTTGGCTGACCTGTGGAGAGGAGTGAAGGGTAGGATGGCTGAGAGTGGGCTGACGACTGACCATGTGGGGTTACGATGAGGGTGGGGAGGTGATTTGGGACGGGTGGGTGTGTTGGAGAGGTGTAGACGGCGTAGATGGCTGCAAGAATAAGCGTGCTGTAGATGGACGAGAAAATGTGAGCTCACCAGCCATCTTGTGGAAGTGAGGATGAAAGGGCAAGCTGGTGCGACGGTTGCGAGCTGGACTACTAAGTGTAGTCAAAAAAGGAAACAATAGCAGCACGGTGCTAACAGAGGCCCAATTGCTGTTGCTGCTGACCCACTCACCGCAGTCGCACAGCGTTCGTAGCATCGCCCACCCTGTCTTGTCGTCATTGCGATCATATCGACCTTCGTCGTCGCCGTGCAGCCCAGCGCCCACGCGAGTGGAGTGTGACGTGACTTGTGTGTGACGTCTGATCACGGCGGGGGTTCGTTCATCGATCCCGTCAACGCCCTCCACAACAAAACAAAGTCTGGTATACATCACGTCCTCTTCTCAGACGTGCGTCGTACCCTATCGTATTCAACATGAAGGGTCTCAAGAAGTCCTTCGTGCGTTTTTGCCACCCGTCTCGTCCCGTTCGTTATCTTGACTCCCTCTACACAGCTCAGAAACCGTTCGCAGGACTCGGCAACTACAAAGACAAAGGACGCAAAATCACAGTCACCGCCCGTCGTCGCCCCTCCCCCACCTCCCCCAAACACTGCAAAACCTCTCCCTCAGCCTGTCTCTTCTGTCCAAGGTCTGCCCGGTGCATCCGTCGTCAACAACACCAACCAGGCACAAGCTTCTTACAACCGTGGCCCGCCCCCCGCTCCAGTACAGCCATCCGTCCCCGACCGCAGGTACAACTCAAATCAATCCTCCCCGATCCCTCCCATCGTCGTCGTCAGCTCTGATCCCGTCCCAGAATCCACTACAAGATCTGGCCAGTTCGGTTCTCCAGAGCGCACATCTCTCGGCTTGGATCTCCCAGGTGCAAACGCCACTCCACCTCGCGCCAGCACCCTCAATCGTCTCCGCTCTGGCCCTCGCGATACTATCCCCATCGTCGGAAAGCCTCCTCGAAAACAACGGAGCAGCCGCTTTGTTGTCACTGAAAAAGTCGAAATCGAGCGACTCGCACCTTTCTCCGGTCAGTCTGTTCGCTCTCGTCGTGTCCTCTGCTTTCTGAACTCTACTTCATCAGAGGTGCCTCCTTCGGAAAGGTCCCAGCTCTTCATTAAGAAGCTCAACCAGTGTCGCGTGTTATTTGACTTTAACGATGCCAGCGCCGAACTTAAAGGTAAACAGATTAAAGCGCAAACTTTACACGAAATGCTCGAGTACATCACCACTCAGCGTGGTGTGATCACCGAAAATATATACCCCGAGGTTGTAAACATGGTAAGTCTCCTAGGTGCTTGTCAATAACATCGTAACCTAGCTCTGTAGTTTGCTGTTAACCTCTTTCGCTCTATACCCCCTCCCGTCAACCCCACTGGAGACGCTTTCGATCCAGAGGAAGATGAACCTGTCCTCGAACTTGCCTGGCCTCATCTCCAAATTGTCTACGAGTTTTTCCTTCGGTTTGTCGAAAGCCCTGACTTCAACACAAACCTCGCGAAACGGTACATCGACCAGCCATTCGTGCTCAATCTTCTTGAGCTCTTTGACTCCGAGGACCCAAGAGAGCGCGATTTCCTCAAGACCACACTCCATCGTATATATGGCAAATTCCTCAATCTCCGCGCATTCATTCGCCGATCGATAAGCAATGTCTTTTATCATTTCATTTATGAGACAGAGCGGCACAATGGAATCGCCGAGCTCCTGGAAATTCTTGGTTCGATCATCAACGGTTTTGCGCTCCCTCTCAAAGAGGAACACAAGACGTTTTTGACTCGAGTACTCGTCCCCCTTCATAAAGTCAAGAGCCTGGCGCTTTATCATCCCCAGCTAGCCTATTGTGTCGTCCAGTTCCTGGAGAAGGACCCATCCCTCGCGGAGGAGGTGATGCTAGGATTGCTCAAGTACTGGCCCAAGGTCAACTCCCCGAAGGAAGTGATGTTCTTGAACGAGGTCGAGGAAGTCTTGGACGTCACCGATCCTGCAGAATTTCAAAAAATTCAAGTGCCATTGTTCCAACAACTTGCGAGGTGTATCAATAGTCAGCATTTCCAGGTGGCTGAACGAGCCTTATTATATTGGAACAACGAATACGTCGTCAACCTCATGAGCGACAACTTGGCAGTTCTATTACCGATCGTCTTCCCTGCGCTGTATACAAATTCAAAGTCGCACTGGAACCGGTAAGTTTCACTTCCCTTTGGAGCAAGGCTGGATTCAATCAGTGTGCAGAACAATACATGGAATGGTATACAACGCCCTCAAACTATTCATGGAAATCAACCCGGAGTTGTTCGACGTAACATTGCAGCAGTACAAACAACGGAAGATCGAGTCAGTATTCGCCACCCTGACTGACGCTACGTGTTGAATATCCTACTTTCAGTGAACAACAACATGCAGTTGACCGATACGAGCAATGGCAAAAAGTGCGCGAAAAGGCAATACAAAATGCTGGCGGGAAGTTACCAAAAGGATTCAAAGAAGTTGAACGATTGCCACCACCGCCACCTTCTATCGGCGACGACTCGGATATTCTGGAGTTGTCAATGGAGTTGAACGCGGTGTCAATTGACGGCGAGGTGCCGGCAGAATTGGATGAGAATGGAATTGAGAGGGTACCGATGGCAGACCCTGGATTGGATGTTCGTGCATGTAACACGCGTATTGGAATGTGTGCTTACCGATTGCTTCAGCGCGAGTACCCTCAGGTCGGGAGTGACCATTCGCCCGTTGGACAAAGTCCTCACGTTCGGAGGAAGAGTGTCTTGCCAGGTAACCTGCCTTCCTCTCAGAAAAATCGCTTTTAACCAAGATTGTCAGTTGATCCGTCGGTTATTCGTGATCTTCAAGCCCATCGTAGTCTAGAGGACACGATCGGCATGGGGCCACATACCAATGGAGCGTAACCCAGACCCATGTTACTGACAGACCTATTCTTGCATGTTGCCGCTTGGAGCCAGCGCTCGCCCGACACTGATGACTTTTGATGACAATTCCAGCCTATTCCTCTCTCGTTTCATTTGTGCCACCCCATTACCTGTGCCTGCATGACCGAAGATTCATTGTGCTGTTTCTGTTTCCGCTTTTCTTCTCATCGGAGCATGTAGCATCGAGAATGTGCATGCAAATGGTTTCTCCTCGCCCGCCTGTGTACCGTACACGTACAGATCTCCTAGACCCTTACTTGACCAGCGCCGATGTTTAATATTACATTAGCGGTGTGTGGTCTCAAGCTTTCGCGAACGAGGGTGAAGTTGCTGGTGCCGCTTGGAACGTTCTATGTTTTTCATTATCTAAGCAAGCTATGTCAGGGGGGGAATCATCTAGAACAGTGAGAGAAGGTCCTAGAATGACACAGAACCTCTGTCGGGTCGGTATATAATCTCGTCCGCCACACCAATCAATCTTCACTTTCATTTTCTCTCTCAATCCTCAATTTCACTCCCAACTACCAGCATAACTCGACATTTTTTATCAGCCTAAAAAAACATATCCGTTATGTCAAAAGCGATCGGTATCGACCTTGGTACCACTTACTCGTAAGCTGATTCGCGACTGTGTGTGCCTGACGTGATCCTGATGCTTCTCAGTTGCGTCGGTGTTTGGCAAAATGATCGTGTCGAGATCATCGCCAACGACCAGGGTAACCGGACTACTCCCTCTTATGTCTCTTTCTCCGAGAGCGAGCGTCTCATCGGCGATGCCGCAAAGAACCAAGTCGCCATGAATCCTCACAACACGTGAGTTTATCTCTTGATCTTATCTTTTCCATGCCTGACACTCCTCTTTCCCAGCGTCTTCGATGCCAAGCGTCTCATCGGTCGCAAATTCGACGATGTTGAAGTTCAGTCTGATATCAAGCACTTCCCCTTCAAGGTGTTCAACAAGACTGGAAAGCCCTACATCCAGGTTGAATACCGGGGCGAGACCAAAGAATTCGTGAGTGCGGTCATCTTCATGGAAATTCACCTTCTGACTGTGATGATAGTCTCCTGAGGAGATTTCGTCCATGGTTCTCCTTAAGATGAAGGAGACTGCCGAGTCGTATTTAGGCTACAATGTTATCAATGCTGTCGTCACTGTTCCCGCCTACTTCAATGACTCTCAGCGTCAGGCAACCAAGGATGCCGGCACCATTTCCGGTCTCAACGTTCTTCGTATCATCAACGAACCCACAGCCGCTGCCATCGCTTACGGTCTTGATAAGAAGGTTTCCGGGGAGCGTAACGTCCTTATCTTTGACCTTGGTGGAGGAACTTTCGATGTTTCTCTCCTCACTATCGAAGAGGGTATCTTCGAAGTCAAGGCTACCGCTGGTGACACCCACCTGGGAGGCGAGGATTTCGACAACCGTCTTGTCAATCACTTCGTCCAAGAGTTCAAACGCAAGAACAAGAAGGGTGAGTTGTCCTCTACGTCAACTTAGGCCGGGCTAACTGTGACGTTGTATAGACCTCTCCTCAAATCCGCGTGCTCTCCGTCGTCTCCGTACGGCATGTGAGCGTGCTAAACGCACCCTCTCTTCTGCCACTCAAACCTCGATCGAGATCGACTCTCTCTTCGAGGGTATCGACTTCTACACTTCGCTCACTCGTGCCCGTTTCGAAGAATTATGCCAGGACTTGTTCCGCAGCACGCTTGAGCCAGTCGAGAAGGTCCTCCGTGATTCAAAGATTGACAAGGGCAACGTTCATGAGATTGTATTAGTTGGTGGTTCCACTCGTATCCCCCGTATTGTGAAGCTCGTCTCCGACTTCTTCAACGGCAAGGAGCCAAACAAGAGCATCAACCCCGATGAAGCCGTTGCCTACGGTGCTGCTGTCCAGGCTGCCATCCTCTCCGGTGACACTTCTGAAAAGACTCAAGACCTCCTGCTCCTTGATGTCGCTCCTTTGTCTCTTGGTATCGAGACTGCTGGTGGTGTTATGACCGCTCTCATCAAGCGCAACACCACCGTCCCCACCAAGAAATCCGAGACTTTCTCGACATACTCGGATAACCAGCCTGGCGTGTTGATCCAGGTGTACGAGGGTGAGCGTGCTCGCACGAAAGATAACAACTTGCTCGGCAAGTTCGAGCTCTCTGGAATTCCACCTGCTCCTCGTGGTGTTCCTCAGATTGAAGTCACCTTCGACATCGACGCCAACGGTATCTTGAATGTCTCTGCGGCTGACAAGACTACTGGCAAGTCGAACCGGATCACCATCACCAATGACAAGGGTCGCCTGTCGAAGGAGGAGATTGAACGCATGGTCAACGAAGCTGAGAAGTACAAATGTAAGTTTTCAGTCGAGTTGCCTATGACTTGACTTTGACACTATGGTTCTTTAGCTGAGGATGAAGCTGCGGCTGCTCGTATCGCGGCCAAGAACGGTCTCGAGTCTTACGCTTACAACCTGCGTAATTCGCTTACAGACGAGAAGCTTGCTGACAAGTTCGACGCTGCTGACAAAGCGAAACTCAAGTCTGCTGTTGACGAGGCCATCTCATGGCTGGACAGCTCACAAGAAGCTTCGAAGGAGGAGTACGATGAGAAGCAAAAGGAGCTCGAGGGTATTGCCAACCCGATCATGCAGAAGCTCTACGGCGCTGCGGGTGGTGCTGGTGGTTTCCCTGGAGGTGCACCAGGCGGGTTCCCTGGAGGCGGTGCACCAGGTGGTTTCCCCGGTGCTTCTGAGGATGGACCCAGTGTGGAGGAGGTTGACTAAAGGTTTCTGGTCCCCGCTTCCGCGTGCTTGGGTTGTTGATTTCATTGCATCATGTCACTACGTTGTATTCCATCCAATAATTTTGTAGCAGGTTGTACGTTGCACGAGCATCTTAGAATGAATTTCATGCATTTCCGATCTTCCGTCTCTGATTGATGCTGTGTGAGGACTTTCGGGGTCGGATAGCTTGGTCACGTCGAAGTTTCGCAGGTCGCGGTTTCCTCACTAACTTCCAAGCACTACTCCACGCTTGAAGCTTGATCGTTCAGTGCGACGAGCACACAACAATGGTCGAACAAGTGGTTCGACCTGCGACGCGGTCCACATAGTGCGTCCAGTGTCTTTACAGTCGGTCTACGTTCTCATCAACACAGTCGCATCTTTCAGCAGCTCTTTCACAGTGGGTTCAGTCTCTCCAAGATCAGGGACACCGTTGCCCAAGCGCAATTGTTACATCCATCGGACGGAGCTGTTGGAGTTCCAGGGCGAAGTCTTGCATGGAAGGCAAGTCATCATTGCCTATATCCCCGTTACAGTGGCTTGCTCACGTTCGTACCGACAGCTGTTTCTCCTAAAACCCGAGCCACTCGAGCTGCCACCCGATCAGGTACCAAGCATCCCCATCGAACTGCTTCGGCGTTCCCGTAAGCAGTTCTCGGAACAGCTATTGGAGAAGATGAGGGCTCCGGATGGAGGTTACGATGAGAGCTTTGTCGTGCCCGGGCTCACGATACCGAGGCGGAAAGCACACCTCACAATAGATTTGGAGATGAACAATCCATTGAGTTTGCATGACGAGGTGCGTCGCGGATGCTTCGTCTATGGGCGGCGTCGTTAAGACCAACATCGGCAGAATCCATGGAAAGCCTGGTTCGCTGCCGTGGACCTTCGAAAGACGATCCAGCAAGATGTTGAGAGAACGTGAGCAGGCGTGGTACTTGTCATCAATCACGGTCGCTTCCACACCCGTGCAGGTTCCCAGACATGGGATATTTTCGAAACGAAGATATTCAGCATCAGTTGACGAATGTTTTATTTCTTTACTGCGCGGTACATCCGAACATTGGATATCGACAAGGTATGCATGAGTTGCTTGCGCCGTTGTTCTATGCTATCGGTAAGTCACTGCCTGTCGCGCTGCCTCACGTAGTCTCTCCGTTCTCTTGCTGTCTTGGCCCACTGTCCTCGTTCTAAGCTGAAGCATAAACGATATCTCTGGCCTTAGATTTCGACTCGGTAACGGAATCGGAATCATCAGAGTTAGACCCCTTGTTCTCGGAGATATGCTCTCGATCATGGGTCGCTGCCGACTCTTGGGCACTATTTTCATCACTGATGCATAGCGTCTCACACTGGTATGAATGGCAGGAGCCGATTGCTCCAATGTCGATCTCTCGCGGACAAATAAATTTAAAGCCGTACGTCTCCCCGATCATCCAAACCTGCAACAATATACAAGGGCCACTTCTGAAATCTGTTGATCCCGTGTTGCATGATGCGATGCGGTCCGCGGTTGTCGAACCCCAGATGTATGGTTTGTATGTTAACAGTTCCACCTTACATGCTTTCAGTTGACATATGGTTATAAGGCGATGGCTCCGTCTACTGTTTACCAGAGAATTTCCGATGAACGAGGCGATGATGCTTTGGGATGGACTATTTGCTAGTTCGTCTCCCATCTCCGATGTCGTGCAATGGACGTGTGTCGCGATGCTCATACGCATACGAACGAAACGTAAGAACAGATCGCATACCTCAATGACCGATTACTGACAGCAAGTCATCGGTGCCGTCCAGTTATATCAGCAGATTACAGTACCCAACTGATGCACCTCCTTCGATATCCACCGTGTCCAGTCCAGGAAGAAGGTGCCACTCATCACATACTACTTCTCATCCACCAAGCCACAGCGTTGGAGATACTCCACACACCTTCTGCGGGTGCATCCTTGGCAATCGAGAATCGTAACCTTTTGAATATCCCATTAGAAGTTCAGGAACCTCTGGTGGTGGTCAGACAGAAAGCTCGACCTGCCGAGAGAGCGTATCAACCGACTTCCTCTGAGCACGTATCTGGAAGCCCTCCAACGGAGGGTCTCCGTCAGCAGCCGTCGTTTCCAGAGCTTATAGCCCGCGGACTTTTGGATCGTAGTGAAAGCCTAGGTATTAACAAGACTGTCATGAATGCTGTGTCTGAGCTGAAGGTGAGATGCTACGGCGGTTCCATAGCAGCATGTGTGCTGAAATCGGATGTAGCGCAATCTTCCTGACTTGACTTCTACTCTTGTTCGTCCGCCGACCTTTGGATCGCCCTCGAGCTCTTACCCACTTGTCGACGAACGGACGCCTTCGGAGAAAGACTTTCCGGATCAGCATAGGGAGATGGAATCTGCCCGTGAACTAGTAGAACTCCGGCAACAGAATAAACATCTTGGAGAGGCGGTTACATGGATTTTAGAGACTCTGAAACGGGAAGTGGACGGACAAGATGGACAAACACGAGGGAAGCAATCGCTGCAGTCCTTGTCGTACGTGCGAGACGTGCTGGGTGGACAGATCAACGAGGTAGACGAACGGCGGCTCTGGGGGGAAGAAGAATTCAGAAGACGGTGGGAGACAAGAGAACCGTCTCCGTCGATCGCGAGGGCAGGGTCTGGGTCGTCTCGGGACAGTCGGCGATTCACGCCAAACACCGCTATTCCCCCGAGCGTCAATGAGACACTGCGTGGATTTATTTCGTCCAAGGTGTCTCCCGCACCAGATCATAGCCGGTCAGCGTCGGCAGGCACGCCGGTCGCTTCGCGTGCAACGTTACCACCGCGGGTACCCGTGCGGGTATCCGGGAATAATCCTTTCCAGAGAGTGTCAGAGGGCGGGAATGTCAGGCATGCTCAGCGATCGGGTGGTGCAAATCGGACGGTGATGAGTAGTGACCATGGGTTGTCGGATGTGCGGAACCAGGTGCCTGCTCAGCACGACCCGCTCGGAGTGCTGAGGTAGGGAGAGAATATTGATGTGTATCATAGAGTGTCTTGTACAAGGGAATTTTTTGTAGCAAGGGAAGCCACGCATGGGAAAGTCGACCAGCACCTGATTCTCGCGACTCGTGACACATCGGAAACGTTTAACGTTTGCCACTGATACTTCCTTCTCTCTCTTTGTCTTCCTCACTGTCCACAATGTTCAGGAAGTCGTTGGCAAAGTCCGTCCTCCCCTCCAGGACTCTCCTCCAATCTCAGCGCTCCTTTTCCACGACACTCCCTGCACGCAAGGTCGTCGCGACCAGTCCCGTAAAAGCCCAAGAGGTCAAGGTACTATCTCCGCACCACTCTCTTACACATCCTCTCCTCACATTCCTATTCCAGTCTTGGTCATCGGGAAAGTATCCGCTCATCGAGCACGAGTACGATGCGCTGGTCGTGTAAGTGACATTCATCCGACGCGTCGCGTCTCGCAAAAGCTAATATGGCCCCAAAAGTGGTGCCGGTGGTGCAGGTCTCAGAGCCGCCTTTGGTCTCGCGGAAGCGGGTCTCAACACTGCCTGTATCACCAAGTTGTTCCCCACTCGGAGTCACACTGTAGCCGCACAGGTGAGTCTCCACCCTCGTTACGTTTCACTGCTCTTGGTGTGTCTGACCCAACCACGGCAGGGTGGAATCAATGCTGCATTGGGCGTGCGTCATCCACGTGTCTTTTTCACGTCGTATACCTGATCCTGTTTCCAGAACATGACCGAAGACGACTGGAGATGGCATATGTACGACACGGTAGGTCGACTTGGACTCGCGCGCGCGTCCTTGGCTGACGCACGTGGGTTAGGTCAAAGGTTCAGACTGGCTCGGTGACCAAGACGCCATCCACTACATGTGCCGTGAAGCACCGAGATCCGTCATTGAGGTGCGTCAAGACGGATCGGGATTGGAGACATAGACCGACTTCTCCTCCCAGCTTGAGCACTACGGTGTGCCTTTTTCACGAACAAAGGAAGGAAAAATCTACCAACGTGCTTTCGGTGGTCAGTCTCTGGAGTTCGGGAAGGGTGGTCAGGCATACCGTTGTGCTGCTGCAGCTGACCGTACCGGTCACGCTTTGCTTCATACCCTCTACGGCCAATCTCTCCGTCATAACACCAACTTCTTCATCGAATACTTTGCTCTCGACTTGATCATGCAGGATGGTGAATGTGTTGGTGTCATTGCACTCAACATGGAAGACGGTACCCTCCATCGTTTCAGGGCGCACAAGACCGTCCTGGCCACAGGTGGCTATGGACGAACCTACTTTAGCTGCACGAGTGCACACACGTGCTCTGGAGATGGTAACGCCATGGTTTCCCGTGCCGGTCTTCCTTTGCAAGACTTGGAATTCGTCCAGTTCCACCCTACCGGTATTTACGGCGCTGGATGCCTCATCACTGAAGGTAAGTTATGCACTTCTCACATGGTGGGTTGCTAACGCGGACATCCCATTTCGGGAATAGGCTCCCGTGGGGAGGGTGGATACTTGTTGAACTCTGAGGGTGAACGTTTCATGGAACGTTACGCACCCACCGCAAAGGATCTAGCCTCCCGTGATGTTGTCTCACGATCGATGACCATTGAGATCCGCGAAGGTCGTGGTGTCGGCCCTGAAAAGGACCACATCTACTTGCAACTCAGTCACTTACCACCCGAAGTACTTCATGAGCGTCTGCCTGGTATTTCGGAAACTGCCGCGATTTTCTCTGGTGTCGACGTCACCAAAGAGCCCATTCCGGTGTTGCCCACCGTCCACTATAACAGTGAGTCAGCTGATCAGGTGCATCGCACTCGCTAATCAGAGATTCAGTGGGTGGAATTCCCACAAGATACACTGGGGAGGTCCTCACAATCGACGACGTACGCCGACTAATTTCGTCGTACTTCTCATTGGTTAATCCGCTTTTGTAGAACGGCAAGGATAAAGTTGTTCCTGGTCTTTATGCAGCCGGTGAGGCTGCTTGCGTGTCTGTCCATGGTGCCAACCGTCTCGGTGCAAACTCCCTTCTTGATATCGTCGTCTTTGGCCGCGCCTGCGCCAACCACATCAAGGATAACCTCACCCCCGGAAAACCCCACAAGAAGATCCCTGACGAGGCTGGTCTCGACAGCATTGAGTTCTTGGACAAGATTCGCAATGCAGACGGTGGCAAGTCGACTGCATCTATTAGATTGGATATGCAAAAGGCTATGCAATCCGACGCTGCCGTTTTCCGGTCAGTAACAGATCTCCAACTTAACTTGCTGGAGGCTAATTGACACGCCGTCGCATAACAGTACTCAGCAGAGTCTCGACGAGGGTGTTAAGAAGATACGTAACATCTTCAATTCCTTCAAGGATGTTGGTATCAAGGATAGGAGCATGATCTGGAACTCGTACGTGATAGGCCGAATAAGGGTGAATTTAGTTGGCTGACATGCATACAGAGATCTCGTGGAGACCTTTGAGCTCCGCAACCTTCTCCAGTGTGCTGTTCAGACAATCACTGCCGCCGCCAATCGCAAGGAGTCCCGTGGTGCTCACGCTCGCGAAGATTACCCCGAGGTTAGCTTCGCCGCCAACTCATGTCCTACCTCTTTCCTGACTTTACTTATTTACAGCGCGATGACGAAAACTGGATGAAGCACACGCTTACCTGGAACGAACCAAGCTCACCAGAGGTTACCATCAAGTTCCGCAACGTCATCGACGAGACCCTTGACGAGAACGAGTGCAAGCCTGTTCCTCCTTTCAAGCGCACGTACTAGGCTTCTCGCCGACTCGATAGAGGGTACAAAATGGTGTAGACCTTCCTGTCTCCTTCATGTAATCTAACCGGAATGCTGGAATATGATCTACTCTTTCAGCAGGTGCGCGCCGAGTGAATATCTGCATGTACCTAAGGGTCAATTATCATGGGTCCAAAGCTAACTGGATGAACGAGCCGAGCCCCCTCCGCACTATCACCGGGACAATGGGGACCGTTGCCGTGTGTGAATCAGCCCAAGGTAGCGAGACGTCTATTGAACGGCGTGTCATATTACACTGAGCTGAGCAAAATTGGGTTCTCTAAACTAGTCAACCAGACCCCGACAAGGCGGTCATTAAAAGACCGATGCCAAGGCAACTGGTCTGGGGTTGGAAGTCCCAAGAAATTATCACTTGTTGGGTAGAAAACAGACGGGATACTGTTGAAATAGATACGCGATAAAGCGAACGGACGTGCACGGAGTCTATGGTACTAAATCCCAAGAAAAGAAGATCGACACCAGTGTTAAATGCAAATAGGAATACCGCAATCACTCTCGCGTTGGGTGAGGAAGAAGCCGAGAAAATACGTTCGAATACGGAGTTCTACGATGTTCTTGGCTGCTTGGAAGGTGTCGGTGGCGCAACATTAAGGGGACTACCCTTGCGCTTCGACGGGTTGAATGGAGGAATTGCCAACGCGGAGGAGGTCCCAGCATGCAGGTTAACGGGGCCCAGTGAAGAGCGTGAACCAGTAGAGGCCGCTTGGTTTTCTACTGACACATGGCTATCGTCGAACGTGTACGGCAACGCGTCCGCATCATCGTCAACCAGCGTGCCTTCCTCTTTTCGAGGAGTTTGCTTGGTTCGCTTGCGAGAGCTTTTCGGTGTTTTCACGTTCGGCTTCTTGTCGGTCTCATCCCCTTCCTCCACGACGCGACATATTTCCACCGCCACGGGGGCTTTCAACAGGATGTCGATCCAGACCTTGGCGAAGGATCAGCGCCGTCTCGACGGCTATCAGCGTACACGTACCCGCTGGTTCTCTTGAAGAGAATCTCCGGGCCCCTTGACTTCCACGAACTTGCAAGCGCCACTTTCAATGTTCCACAGGAACAAGTCTGGACCACCGGACGACCCAGATGCGTAGTTTTCGCAGAGGACACGACAGATGACGGACAGTGCTTTCCCGCCGATGCACTGTTCGACGTCCATAGGTGAGCAGAATAGTGGGTGATAATCTGGAAGGCAGTTACCGTTACGATATCGACAAGATCTTCGCTACTAAATAAGTCCCATTGGACACCGACACACCACGTGCCGCTGGCCCGGTTCTCAGCATCTGCGGCTTGAAGGAAATTGATGCCTTTCCCAGCTTCGATGTCAGTGAGCCGCTCTTCCATTCGTTCTTTCCTCGCATGATAAAAAGAGTCTTCTGCGATGTCAAGTGGCGCAGTCTGGTAAGGTGTTTCAAATGCTCCTGGGATCGATTCAAAGATAATATCCCAGAACAGAAGCGTGAAGAGCATGGTGATAACGCGAGTCTCACAGTGAACACTAGGTGAACAACGATCAGGCAATGTGCCGAGTTCGTGGGGGAAATGCTAACCCCTTGAAGCCTTGTTCCGCATAACGTTGGAGGGCAAGGTCCTCTACAGTCAATTCCTCGCTATTCCGACCCAGCCAGATACTTTTTCCTTTCCGCACATCTAACTGTATCAAGGTGAGGGTTGTTTGTAAATACTCCGATCTCGTTAACTCACCAGTGATTTGTGATGGGAAGTAGATCCCACACTCGAACCGTGCTCCGGTTTTACTGAGGTGGCAAGAGGTGAGACGTACTGTTTGATATCTTGCTGTGTAACATTCGAATCGACGCATCTGCCTGTGCGGTCAAGCTTCAGGCTAGCCGCTCGATGTCTGAGGCGGACAGCTTCGAACACTACTTCGCCGGCATTGGCAATGATAGCATCACACTTATGGCGATCTTTGATAGGTATCTTTAGCTTGTTTTCTAATTTCCTTAGACGTCTTTGGAGTTTCGGCCTGAAGACTGGGCACTGTTAGGACTCGCACACCCATTTGTATTGCAAATCTTACCTAGATGTGTGTCCGAGTCTTCAAGGCCATCTATCACTGCATTCAACGTTCGTTCCGCGGTCTCCTCGTCTTTTGGGAAGTAGGTTGAAAGAATGAGTGCTCGCCGTTCGTGCCATCTCCCACGCTGCCCTCTTCTCCACTTCCTTTGTGCCAGAAGGGCTTCCAGGACTTCTAGTTCTCGTACATGGTCGCCGAGAATGCCAAGAGCGGCGCACCCCTTGCAGACGATCCGTGTGAGAACGTGTCCTGCAAAAGACATTCAGCCGTGAAGAGGGGTGACAAGAATTAAACGAACCATGATGGAACCGCTCTAATCCGTTCATTCGGCCTTCCTCCTCACCTTTGAGCTTCACGAGATCCTGCCAACGGGGATACACTCGTTCAAAGATATCCTTTACCATGCGGGCACCGCGGGCGCGAGCACTATCCAGCTTGACATCGAGTTTGACGTCTTCATCTCTTCCTAGGTCCTCTTTTTTGGTGCTAGTCGTGTTTCCAGAAGCGCAAGTTGATAAGAATCTGACAGGTGTTTTGCTCCAAGTTATCCTACCACCCAGGAGGGGTACATTCCCAGCAAGCAGCTCATCTATTTCTCCGTCTAGAATGAGTACTTCTTCGTAGTCAAGGAGGGCCTGGCGAGAGGGCCAAATATTCCTGGTGCGTGCGTGCTTGTACCCAGGGTAAGCTCGTTTACCGAAACGGGTTAAAAGCGCTGTAACGTCTATGCCAGGTGTGTACTGGTTTCTGGAAGGAAAGAATAATGAAAGCGTGTCACACAAATCAAACGATGGGAATTTACAGGCGAAAGTACACGAGGTTTACCCGATGTATCACACCAAAAAATTCCTCGTCAACACGTACGCACTTGACTTTGGGACAGAATGAGTTATGATCACTCTGACTGCACCACACATACCTATGTGACGGAGGACAATATCCCTCAGCCTACCTTGCTGAGACTTCAGCTTGCCAAGGGAGAGCTTGGTCTGGTGAGAACTACCGCCCTTGGATGGTGTAGCGTCCATCCTGTGAACGAAGCTTGTTAGTGTTGTTTGGGAGCTTGAGGCGCCAAGGAGGTCGTTGATTAGATCGTTTTTCTGCGAAGGATTCGCTGAGCATCACCCCGAAAAAAAAAGAAGAGAAAAGTCACATTCTGGTTGTGTTTGAGTTTCAACTGTTTCGCAACAGCTTTGAGTTCGTCCACCCTCAGGCATTCCAGTAGACTCTTTAAATCCATTTCCCGTTCGCACCTAGCTAACGCAAGAGGTCTGTTTTCCGATAAGGCTTCAGGGGCCCCTACATCTGCTGGTCCTGGCTTAGCTTGCTCTTGTTGGACATTTGCGATACACTCGACCATCGCAAGGTCGACGACTGCTTGTTCCTTGAACTCGCCCTTCGTGACAACGTCCGATGATTCAGGACCAATCCGGCACAATTCGTCGATTGCATTCACAATGGCTGAAGTGGATCCAAGTTCGCCTTCGTACTTCAGACTATCCAGGCGATGCCAAGTTTCCTGCTTTCGCAGTAGCAACTTCACCATGAGATACCGCGCATCGTCTTTCCGGAGTGAGGACGATTTACCAGAAGGTATAGGGGTATATTTACGTACAAGAAAGATGTGCAAAAACCGTCAAGATCGCGATTTCTTCATCGTTCAGCAAATGCCTCTCTTCCTTAATGATAGTGCAGATCATGTCTAGAGAGATATGTAAGTGGTGAGCTGGACCCATGGAATCATGGGAACGTCAAGCACACCTTCAAAAACGCGTACATAAGTACTGGCACGCTGTTCCTCGTCTGATTGACTGGTCTCGTTTGCTGTAGCGCTGGACGGTCCTGGTACCGACTGCAAAATGGTATTTGTCCGCGCGTCTAGCTCGTCTTCATCCCATAGTTCACCACCTGAAAAGACGAGCGCGTTTGGGGATACTGCAAAGGAAGATTCGGATGTGCAAAAGTTCATGACTCCGAGACATACATACGTGTCTTCAGGCTAGTGAACATAGTTACATCGCGATCACGTGGCTGTAATAAAACGCGTTAGCTGTACATCGTCAGTACTAGTACTAATAACCTCTCCGAAGCCTTTCATTCTCCTCTTTCAACCGCTTGTTCTCCGCTTTAAGTTCCTGCATTTCCCCGCTCCATTCTCTCATTATGTCTCTGAGCTCCTGCTTCCATGCCCTCCCCATCCGGACAAGATCCAGATGTAAACCTGTCATCTCCGCCTTGGTCTCGCGCTGCAAGTCGTACATAACTTCGTGGACAATGCCCCGCAGGAAGTCCTGTGCGGCCATATTTACATTTGTAGTCGATGGGCGATGGGGTGACTGGAGCCAGGACGGTGGTGGTGCAGTTGGTCGGCGGGGTGACACCTGCAGGGAAAGCTCTTGTTCCCGTTCTTCGTCTTGCAGTTCCTCTAAAGAGGCCTCGAAGGCAACTTCGTGTCCCGACTCATCGCTTTCTCCAGATGACTTTTTGTTATTTTCATGTTGCGGAAACCTAGTCTTCGCTTCAATGGGCTTTTCCTTCCCCTTCCCCTTCCGACTCTCGCCTCGAACCCATTTTGTCGCTTCGGGGCTGGTAAGCCCGAGAATGGCAACCCCGGTACTAGTCGCACCCGCCAACGGGGCATTCGCACCATTCTTGCCCAAGGAGATCGGCGTCACAGGTTCGCATGGTAACTCGGGAGAAGACAGATCAAGATGGTCACCAGAATTGTCCGGCCTAGTGGGCCGTAGTTCCTGTGGTCTCTGCATGCGTATACCCCCATTGACAGCTTTCGAAGATAACTTCGAGGCAGACAAAGTGGGCCTGCCCCTTCGTCCAGCAGTTGTGGTCTCAACAGACTCGGAAACAATCCGACGTGTCGCAATTTTCATGCGATTGCCGTGGTTGTCATTTGATACAAGATCAGACTGGATTCGCATTGCTGCAAGATGCCCGGAGATGGACTCCGGGGCTGGTCCAAGACCTAGACGTTCGACATCTAGATTCATCTTATGGGAGGAGCTAGGTTTCGCTCGTTGCCTTGCACTTGCTAGCTCCGTCAGCCCTTTGGATGCAGGTGAAGACGACTCAGCCCCGGTTCCGCGGTTTTCTTCGCGCTCCTTGTTCGTCTGAAGCTTGAAAGGTTTTGTGCGACGAGATAATGTTGCTGAGGGCCAATGTTAGGTGGATGAAGATGTAGAATAAGACTAAGTTGCGTACGAGAACGCGAAGCCGCTAACTGTGAACCGAAGCCCAAGTTTTTGGTTTCGGATAACGGACTTCGCACAGGAGAAAAAAGTTTCTTCTTGGGTGTGACCCCACCTCCAGCACGAATCTTTGATGCAACCGTAACGCGCACCGGGGACTTGATCCCAGCACCAGCAGCAACTGAACTAATGGATGGCTTCCGTGATGAGGGCATAGGACGATGTGGAGACAACCTCGCAACTGCTGCCGAAGATGACCTGACCTTGCTGGTGGTATCAGTAGGGCGAGACTTGTTCTTCCCCTGTAAATATGAATGATTTGCCGTTTATCGTGAAAATAAGACACTTACCTGAACATTGATTGCCTTGATGGGACCTCCGCCGTCCCCAATGGTAAACGACTTTGGTTCTTTCTCCAGGGACCTCAAATCAAGGATCAAGAGTTTACCACTTTCAGAGCCCAGATATATGGCGGCACCCTCCGTAGTAAAAGCGCAACAAGTGAGCGGGACATTCACATTGACAGTTTTTAGTATCCTATCAAAGGGTGTTAATACAGGCGTGTTAATTTTGACAGGTCGCATACCCATTATCTTTGTCTAGATCAACAAGTATCACATCACCGCTGGATGTGACAGCAGCGACCAGAGTCTTGCTGAACGGGCTCTCTGCAATGCCAGCGACGTCTCCACTCCCAGGAATACGAACGGTCTTTAGCGGGCTAGAAGGCCGCATCGAATCATAGATAATGATGTCCCGCCCAATGGTTAACAAAAGCCTTGTCCTGGAATGTTGATGAAATAGGCAACATGTGACGGGCCTTTTGTCGGGAAGCCCCTTCAACTGAGAGTGCGACGAAAGTGTCAAGTTGTGCACAAGGACCGCCGAAGCAGACACGGATGCCAACAAGGTACCGTCATTGGATATCGAAATCCGTGTTACAACGCTCTTGTGAGGTTCCAGTGAGGACAGGACCTTTCCAGGTGAGCGGGTACAGTCTAATGACCACACTTTGTTGCCGGCTGCAAAGAAGAGTACATCAGCAAAACAGCCCTTTTCCCACAATATTTCTTTGCACACCATATGAGTCAGTTGAATAAAATGGTCAGGGCCAATGTACCAAAGACATATGTTTGATGATAAAAATATATGGTAAAATTTTTGAGACCACTTTATAGGCAGGATTTTTTTGACATTTTCTGGACAGCTCTAGCCAGTTAGGTACCTTGCTGTGAGAGTCTGTCACAGTCTGGGTAGTACTGTCCAGACAAAGGGTTGTTTTGCTGATGTATGAGGTCACATGCTGTATAGATTTACTGGTACTTGCTGTATTTTTCTTGATGTCTTGTTGATCACGCTATAAGGAAAGTTTATCTGACTAAGAACTGTCATAACTAATAAGACTTTCAGTATAAATGGCACCTTTCCCGATTCACGATTCATTCAAGATTGAAAGTACCCTTCTTGCCAAGATCCCAGAACTTACTGGTCAACAATCCTACCACGCTTGGTCAAAAAGAATTGAAGCTCTCTTTCGATCAGTTGATCTTGCCGGATTCCTCCTTTTAGGTCAAGGAACAGGTTCTGTTGCGCATACCCTCAACATCAATGATGTCAATGATTGCAAATGGAACTCTTACCCATATGCATGGTCCAGGAGATATCCTTATTTGCCCTCAAGGATTATCCCCAATGATTCTCAAAGACGTTTGGTTTGCTCCCTCCACTACACACAGACTTTTGTCTGTTCCTTCCCTTACTGCTCAAGGGTACAAATGCCAAATCACCAATGGTGAAACTGTTATTTTGAACAAGGATGACTGTCCGGTCATTCGAGCGTCTGCTCACTTTCCGGACAACAATCTTCACTGGTTTCAGTCATATCTGATTACTCCAGGGAAGCTTGCATCCCTCACAATGAAGGACACCTTCATGCTGTGGCACTATTGTATGGGACATTGTTTCAGGAATGCATTGCGACAACTTCAACACCATTCTAAGGAACCCCTTCCATCACTCTTCCAAACTCTACTCCATCCTGTAAAGGTTGCACCGAAGGCAAGATGATGGATCGGTCTTTTAGATCATCTGACAAATGTGCCTCTGCTCCTTTGCATCTCCTACACACTGATCTGATGGGACCTTTCCCTATGGAATCCCGATCAAGGAAGAGATATGTATGTTTTAACTCTCCTTGACGATTTTTCTAGCTATGGCCTCTTGTGTTTTCTGAGGGATAAGTCTCAGACTCTGTCTAACCTCATCCATATGATTACCTTCCTCGAAACTCAGACTGGCTCTCGAGTTCTTTCTATCCATTCAGACCGAGGTGGAGAATACACATCTAAAGATGTACAGTTGTTCTTCATGACTAGAGGAATCAGACATCAAACCTCTGTTCCACATACCCCTCAACAGAATGGATGAGCTGAAAGGTTTAATTGTACTCTAATGGAGAAAGCACAATCCCTTTGATTCCAGGCTTGTCTTCCTGAAGTCTTCTGGCAAGATGCTTTAGAGACTGCTTTGCATATTTATAACAGACAACCTAATCGACGACTTGAACGGAGAACCCCAGAAGAAGCCATATACAAGAAAATCCCAGATCTCTCATATTTCTGAATCTTTGGATGTCATGCCTATGTCTTCATTCCTCCAGAGCAGAGAGTATCCAAATTCTCACAAAAAGCTGAGGAAATGATATTCATTGGGTATGAGACAAATACAAAGGGTTGGAGATTCTGGTCACAAACTAGACATAGAGTTTATGTCTCAACACAAGCCACGTTTAATGAAGAAATACTTCCTTGTTGTTCAAAAGTGAATGATCACAGACAAGTCCCAATTCCACAAGATACTGCAGACGTACCTTACCATGAAGCAGAAGAACAGACTGGTGAAACTCTGGAACCTTCATCAAGACGTGACACTGTCCTGCTCATACCAGACCTAAAATTTGGTGGACATCCAAACACTTCCCATACTCCTTCCAAGAGTGATTCACCTAAAAGTGAACCATGGGATCTTAATCCTCCAAGCCCTCCTTAGTTCTATGGATCTCCTAGAACACCTACCCCTAGACTTC
>JBBPMU010000169.1:0-44601 GCA_038090475.1 Wakefieldia striispora | reverse complement strand
ATGTGGTCAGATAGAAGTTGGCAAGGGTAGCAATCTGCGACGCAACAGTCCACCAAGAACGGCCTAGATTAAGAGCCTTGGATGCCAAAATAACTTCTAGCTGTAACAAGGTATGAGATTCATGTCCGAAGTTCAAAAATATTGCATTACTGTGGTGTTGAGAGCATCGCAACCTAGTAATCGTTGTTGAGTCGCACCCGGGTTGAGTGGACGTTGATGCATACCATGGTCAAATAATTCGCCAAGTGGGCTAGCCATTCCAGTCCGGCGCGCTTGTTTACTGAGAAGCCCTGGACGTTTAGAAGCCACTTTCACAACTGACACGACACCCCTCACCCATCAACAGAATCGAAGGTCTGGTACATGAAGAGACCAAGGGCCCACCTTTGTATTATATGAGCACGTCGCGGGGTAACAATAGGTGAAGAGGCGTACGTGAAATATACCCATTGCGGAGGGCCAAATGGACCATCCTTGTCGGTGTGATACAACGGATCGTATATCAGAAGCGTAGAGAGGTTGAACACGACCATGGCTAGCCCCAGAAGAGTTATCTGCATCCGGTGTCAATTCCGCGGCGCTGAAGGATTAGAGTTGAAAACATACTGTATTTGGTGCAACTGTCCGCGGCCAAAGAGTGATGAACCAATTCCAGTAGGGCGCAAGGATGTACCGTGATAAAAGAGACCTGCGATGCATACAGTACGTATATTGCATGGATTTGAGGTAAATCCTAACATACTTGTCCACAGCCTTGTAAGAGTACTTTTTGAGATTCTTCAGCGCAGTTGGTGAAATGTAGGCCATGGTCATCGCGTGGTCACCGTAAACCAGAAGGAAGGAGGAAAAGAAACGAGACCGAACCTCTAAGATGATCGAGTCAGTTGAACTCGGACTCGGAGTCCGAGACGGACAAAACCAAAAATTAAAAACATGCAAAACGTAACGACACGTGACTCGTAATAAGCGTCATTTCAGACCAGACCAAGACCCGCATCTTCTTTCACCATGTTGCACAGACTACCAGCAGAAATCGCGTTGCATACGGTATCGTACCTTCCTCTACACTCTCTGTATTCTACCACTCTGGTATCGCGCGACTGGAATACCTTAATTGCGATCAACGAACCCACTGTGTATAGAAATGCCGCAATTGTCCACCGCTTCATCGACGAGGGCCACCTTCACGCCGGTTCCACTCCCATTGACTGGAAGACATACTGTCCGCTCGCTTTTGCTGTCGGGTAGCGACCATCGCTGATCGGCTCATCTCCAGGCCGGAGGCAATTGGAGATCGAAAGGGGTTGGTGCGGCAAAGCCCCGTCTGTCGTTCGTGAATTGTCGGAGGCAGGCCCCGTCGTCCATCGCATCAAAGTCGATTACGAACTGGGTTTCGTCATCACAACCTCCCAAATAGGCGGTCTTACCGTCTGCGATACCAAAAATAATCGCGTGTTGTGGGCACTTCCCCCGGTCAGGACCAGTATCCAGTCTTCTCTCCCCCAGATAGGTCTCACGCGATCCGTCTTCAGAATCACGTTGTCCGCTATGCACACTGTGAATACGACCGGGGTCACATCGTTTTCAATCGGCTGGACAACTGCAAAGAAGTCTGGCGATTGACCATTCACGCAAACGGTGACCAACATCCAGAAACATCACCTCCAGACAGTCAAATGCTTGAAGTATCTGCCCAAGCCGCGGAAGGGTTTCGTTCGGATGAGAGCCACCGAGGTCATTTTACAGCTTGGGCACTTATTCGAATGCCCGAGAGCACCCGTGCATTCCGTTTTTCGTACCCAACCTTGCTAGCCGCGGCAAAGAACAATGCGTATCTATGGGATATTCCCAGGTCGCAAATGATTTCGGTCATCCGAGATATTCAGCGACCGCACTACGGCATCAAGCTAGGAACCATCAATTATGTTGAAGTCAACGACTTGTACGTGTTTATCTGCGGTGGGACTGGAATGCGTATTTTCGCGAGGGAAGGTGGGGCGTTGCTATACCAGCTCTCTCCGATGGAACTATCTGGTGCAGCGTGGGATGTATTGCCACAAACTGGTCGACTGGCATCATCCATCGTTCATCCCCAACTACTTCTGCATAACCTTCATTCCTTTCCCCTTCTATACAGCGGAGACTTTATGGCATGTACGCCCTTTTGCTCTTGAGCTGCGGGGTCTGGGATCGCTGACGAGCCACTTTTTTCAGGCCATGTATCAGCAACGGGGAATGACCTTGCGGCTCTTACGTCAAGCGGCCGACTAGTCATACTCCCTGGTTTCCAGCGCCTATTCGCCGCATCCAATCCTGCCCACCACAGGGACATCGCCCTCACGCTTAATTTTGCTCCACACTCAGGTGACGCAGGTATCTCGTACTATTTGGCGGTGGGCAGCCAAGACGGAAGGTTTGCCCTTGCTACAGTATGTGTGCAGATCAGCACTTGTGCTGACAGGCTCTAATTGATATCCCATTCTAGCGCAAAGGTATATATGGCGTCTCCCCCTACCTTGACTTCCAATCCCTGGCTGCCGACCGGCCGCCCGTGTCTGTCTGCCGATTAGCCAAGTTTGACGACGAGCGCTCTCTTTCTTCCATCTCCTGTCTGCAGATCACACACGATGCAATCTACTTTACCTACAACCCGTCACACGCGAACAATGCCTTAGGCTCGGGTCAGCCTGCGCATGTTGCCGAGGAGGGTCACGATGCACTTGGTGTCGGGGTGTTTCCGTTCATAGGTGGCGTAGATGATGACATGGAGGATGGCTTTATGGACGGCTGGGATGACTCAGAACCTGAGGAAGAGAATCTCGTAGTGGAAGGTGATGGTCAGTAACTTTTTTGTCCATCTCCGCTGTGCTTACGTGGCCTCCAGATCCTGTTCATTTTCTCATCAATCAACTGTTCTGGCCTGCAAATGCAAGCGAGGTCTACAGCGTGAGCTTCTAGTTTCGTTTGAATCAGGTTTGCTTCGTCATGGGTCTCAGATACTGTTACATGTATAACATCAGTTTACGTCACGAATCTGATCTACGCCCGAACTTCTGCTCACTCCAACGCACAAAGATCACGGTTTTGCGCAATGGCGAACAGCTTACGGCGTTGTCAAATCATCGTCTGAGAGTGCTACAACGACATTTACATATACAGCTACAATTACTGAATGTTACAATCCGACCCGTACTCGTATAATAGCTGGCAGATATACCGACTTGCTTCCGATAGCTCCATGATACAGAAATGAAACGTCGATTTCGTAGCCTTGTTGTGAATTCGGCGAAGTGGATTAATCCTAGTTTGCCTTGGCCCTCTCGTGTGTAGAATCGTCAGGTAGGCTTTCGAAATGAGTGAAATACCCCATAAACGCATCCTGTGCGTCTTTGAGCAACCCATCCAAGAGACTTCTATCTGATTTGGAAAGATCTCCGTCCGCCTGGTCGGCAGTCAAGTAGGGTAAGGACTTGGTTTTGCAGTCGATGTTCAGCAACTGCCTGATCACCTTGGCCTTCCATCGCTTCCATACCCGCGTATTGTTTGGGACACACGAGTTGAGAATCCTCGCGACAGTCTCCTCCCGGTCCTCATCGTAAGGCGACACCTCGTCCCCGTGGAACAACAACAAGCAGACGAAAGCTGCCATTGCCGTCCAAGTGCCAATGCTGAACCGTAGCATCTCCGGCTGCCCGAGTTTCTCGAAGAGCAATCTCGTCTGTATCTTCTCCTTCTCCAACGAGGATAGGTACGAGTTGTACCCCCAAGATATGCCGAGCGAGACGAGGAACATGGCTTGGCCGAAGAGCGTTCCTTGCGGGATGACGAGAAGTTGGAGGAGGAATTGGATGAGAAGGAGGAGAGAACATACGCCGATGGCGTGGTAATGGTTGGAGGTGCCTTTCTCTACGTCTCCTTGTTTTTGGTTCGTCTCGAGATCGAAACGACCCTTCGTGATGGCATTCACATCTCGTTCTTTCCCTTTGATCACCACTACCCCGTCCCGTGCCAGTAATACACCATGCCCTGGAGGAGAACCTTGGGCTGGCTTATCCACAGACTTGAGGACGGGTGTTCCTTCACCAATGATATAGCTGGCACAACCACTAGAAATGATGCCAAACAGGATCATGGAGAGGCTGATCCAGTCCTTGACCAACACACACATGATGCAAGTCAAGATACTGACGGCGATCGGAATAAGCCCATAAAGGGCATCATTGAGAGGTAGGCGTTTAACAGGTTTTTGGTAGTCAACATGCTTCATGGCCAGGTAGGCGACGTCGACATCTTTCGTCCTCCTCCAGGTCTTTATCTTTTTCTCGTCCAACTTCGGGTCCTTGACCCGTTCCATCGTCAGGTAGGCCAGATGCCCTGTGCGCATTGTCGTCCCAGACAACGACGCAATGTACTCGGGTCCTTTCTTGCCATCCAGCTCGAACGAAATGGCTGGCGAATCGTTCGAGCCGGGAAATAATCCGTCCCAGAACCGTGAATTGGCCATCCTGCCAAACCGTTTCGCGATAGTGTAACTGCCTGGGGAATTAAACCATCCGAGCCATCGTCTCCCCTCGTAGAGGTGAACGGTAGCCATCGCCGAGATGGCTTCTTCACCACCGAAAAAGCCTGCTACACCAGCGGAATTGAGCGAGAACTTTGCAGTAGCGAGAGGTAATTCGAGGGAAGTAGGCATTCTTTAGGTGTGATCGATGAGTCAGTCTCACCTGTCATCGCCCACTTTGGCCGCCTAAATACCCAAGCGTCTGAAGGGAGTTTTTCCGAAAATGTGTTGTAGGGGCATGGGGATACGAGATCGATTTGAAAATCTATGCACCGTCTTCCCTCGAGCGTTCGAGAAGTCATCAACAGGCGCCTCCACCAACCGCTATGTTCGTGGAAAAATGGACTATAATGAGAACAATTACAACATCGATGATTATTGAAGAAAAGACCTTCCCCTATTGGATCGCTGTACGGGAAGCAAAATCTGCTGCTCGAGCGACGTTGTTGTTATCGAGAAAAGCACGTCTTGTTTGTCACGGTGCCGCTGTCAGAAACCCGAACGACACATTGAATTGGCATCGCCCCAGGGCCCAGGAGTTTACGGAAAAATTGCCGCCTCCCACCGTGCGGCAGTGCTGTGAGCGGTTCTGCCGCAGGCTGTGTCTCACAGGAACTGTCTTCTTTGCCCTGAGTGCGTTATCGTGATAAGGCTGGCGCATGGGTTCGAACGCCCATACCATCCTGTGGTCGGCTGCAAAGTACTCGGGGTTTCTTTTCGTAAACGTCTGATTTCCTGCTCGGCTGATCGATGTTGGATCGACATACTAATATTGTTACGCTGCGCCAGGACGGTCCAATATGACCCGTGGACAGAAGGTTGGAAGAAAAGACCGACAGGCTCTGCGTCCGCGCATGTATGTGGCACGACCCTGAGATAAGAAGAGGGGCCACATTGGAATGAGATGTTAATTAGAGGTTTTACTTACAAACTCCAATGTCAGTCACGCTTGTTAGGGAGACGAGTCGAGGTCGAGTCGCCGAAGCTGAATACGGCCATACTGCAGTTCAACCTGAAAAGCTTGACATTGCCGCTTGATGAACCACCCCTGTCTTTGATCGAGTTCTTATTGCTGCTTAATACGAGCATAGGATCAGTGTGTCATAGATACGCTGACAAACCATAGGACTGTATATATCATACAACTGGGATGAACTTATCAGTACTACATAAACGCATACGCAAATTCAGCGAGAAGTCGTATTCAGAACCCAAGCTGTTCCATGAAACTCTGCCAAGCCGGATCCAACACGGTATCCGGCGCATGCATCTCCCCTACAGCGTGGAACGGCTGCGGCTGAACCGGATGAAAGGGATTCAAGGCTTGTTGTGCCTTCTCCGCCTCGAGACAGAACTGGCTCAACTGCGTGTCTATCAACGAAGGCGAGAATCGTTCAGGAGGACCATAAGCGGGACCGTCGGTAGCAGTGGACGGCGCCTGGAACCCGTCAAAGCTCTGCATATCCTGCATGATTCTCGGATGGACGCTCGACGACCATAGATCCAATGAGGAATCCGAGACGCATGACGGATTCGTGAGGTTGCCTGAACACGAGTATGGTGTGGTAGGGTCAGGCGAAGAAGCTGCGGAGGGAATGCTTGCAGGTGAAGATGCATTGCTAGTGGTCTTTGAAATGAGGCTTGTCGAGCCACCTCCAACTCTATCAAGCTCTGCTCGAGACAGGATACATTCCGAACGGGGATGGTAAACGTTTTCATGACTCTTGCGCCATACCTTCTCGAGGTGCTCCTGGACGAGGTGTTAGCCTCCAGGATCTATGGCGAGGAACGAAAAAGCATACCAAAATAGTGGCGGCAATTCGGGTAGTTGGCGCCGCCTTCTTAAACACCTCATACACCACGTCAATCTCGTGCAACGACGATGCGGCCATGTTTGAACTTGGCGCCCGAGTCACAATCATGCACATAACGATCTACGACAACCGCAATCAGGTAGTCCAAGTCATGGGTTTTGAACAACGTACGGCGGCTGAAAATGCTTGAGACCAAAAGATCGGTATTCTCGCTGCGACTTCTGGAATATACTCTACGGCAGTTGAGTGGGCCACGATCAGTCGCCACGCAGAGCGATACATGGCCATGACAGAGGGGCCATATCTGTGTTTCAAAAGGTCGGCGAGAGAGTCTTGCAATGCCTGTGAGAAATAACGCCTGTGGATGTTGAGGAGTACTGTGAGATAACATGAGCTTAAGGCCCTGTAGATATATGCAAGACATTACTTACCAGACTCTTTCATCGTGAGAACGAGAAGTCGTTGCAAGGCGAATTGAGGTCCACCCTGTGTGTCGGTTGCACAGTGAAGCTGCAGATGCGACGGAATCGGAAAATCGCGAATCCTCCGGTCAAGTTCTAAAATCGTGTTGTATGTGGGGATCTTTGCACCGAATGCAGCGACTAATACTTCATGCAACAGTTTCGAGAACCTCCAGGACCAAGAATGCCCTGTTACAGCCAGTCGAAATCAGCCAACTAACTATCCAAGGACAAATCATCCTTACAACTCATTTCTAACTCTCCCTTGTCGTTCTTCACCGGGAACTCATCATCGGGATATGGCGCATCTGTCCAATCCAATGAGACATTTGGGGGCCGTCCGGCGAAAAAGCTCTAGTGGCGTATAAGGATTAGTCGGACATGGCCATGAGATTGCATGCTCACAAGTAACGTGTCCATGAAAAACATCTGCCAGAAGAGAGTACTCCGCTTCTGGACAACACTTTTCTCAAGCTGAAAGCGTGCACTATGAAGGTCTTTTGGCGTGCTTAAAAGTATGACTAGGATAAACTGCAAGGAAACATACGAAGTCCCATCTACATGGGGATGAGCGTGAATTTGAAACGGTCTAAATGGCGCTCACCCGATATACAATCTTGACGCTTAAGCCTGCAAAAATATATGTCCGACTGGGGTCCATCTCCAAGTCACTTAAATCGAGCCATTGTAGGTTATTTTGCTGTCTCAGTTGTGTCGGTCACACAACTCGTGAATCATGTGCTTGAAAGATGAACGCACCATCGCGAGGACCGTCTGCAATGTGGCAGTTGCACAAGGGGAACTGAACTCCATCGCCACACGGGATAATATATAGTACTCGTAAGCTTCTATACAGTAAGCGGGTCGACTGAAGTCGAAAAGTGACGCAAGAGCAAAAATGCTAAAAACAAGCGATAGGGCATGAGGACCTGGTATGGATTCGTAAGAGCTATAAATGCGAGTAAGTTCCCGAATTGCCATGGGATTGGCCCACTCACTCCGCGCGGTAGACACTCCCGACTATCTCGTCAACCAACTCGTGATACGGGAGCGGATTCCACCTAGATGAACTTATCAGCTCTTTCTTACGAGAAAGCGCGGTTACAAACAGTGTTTTCCCCCAATCCAAGTATATCTCACACAGCCGGAGAGCTTCCGACAACGGGGGAAGCTGACCCATTACGAGTTCTTGCAGTTCATTATCAACCGGGCAGAAATCGTGGTCGAGTATCGAAGCGTTAATCACACGTGCCGGCAGACGTGACTTCTGCATCAGTGTCGCCCACGTTGGCGTTCTTTTGAGGGGGCGCTGAAACACATTATTCGCATTAGCTGCGGCAGGATCACAGAATCCAGAAAATCACCCCAAGAAGATACTAGAAGCGTGCAGGAGACGCAATCAGAGCTCGAAACTTCATAGTGAATTGTAGTGCGTACTTCGGCCCTGGCTGTACTACTCATAAAGTTAGTTTCTCCGCGGGTGCCGATAGTGAGTGTTCCTGGTGAATGTGTCATCGTACAGTACCGTGAGGCACTCATATGAAATACCAAACGCATCGATGAAAGACTCGGCCTCGGCTCCCGAAGGTGCACCAACGCGATTTGGGTCTGATGAGGACGACTCCTGGTTGCTCTGAGAAACGGTGGAGATAGTATCTAACAAAGCGTCGGAATCATCAGATTTATGCGCACGCGCATGTCGAAGAGCTTCCTCAAGCTCGCGAATGCGTGCGGACATCAAATCGATCCTGTTATGCAGTTCTGCGGTATTTGTGAGGATGAGGCTAAGGCGAATATGTTATAGATCATTCGACGGTAAGAGAATAAGAACACGTGCCGATTGCCTTTCCCCGTGGTCAAAGACCCTTTGAGGAAGGGTTGAGTCCCGGGAAGAGCTCAAATTATAAGCTTTCCTTACCAGTGGGACAGATGCTTCCACATCCGCGTTTGGAACAATTCTCGCAAGGAACCTTCAATGAAGCAAGGTCTGCCATCAGTTCCACAGCAAGCCGGAGCAAAGAAACGGACCTTGCGATCACAACGAAGCTTGAGGCTGTTACAGGAGGACAATGCGAGAAATGCAGAGCGCTTCGTTAATGTGTTTCAGTTGCAAACAGGGCAGTACACTTGCCGCCGACATTCAGCGCAAGAGGTGGGTACTCGACCTGGCTTCTTGCGTTCTCTCTGCCCCAGGGGGTTTGCTTCCAAATCGCCAGCCATACGGATGAGATTGACTGGAGCGCCTAGTAGAAGTGGAAGACCGTTCTCTATTACTATTTCATGATTAGGTGTCCTATTGGCCCTTAGTCATCGTTGGTTTGTGCAAGTCAGCGAGTCGCCGGTAATGCCCGCGCAAAGTCAGCACTCTACTACGCAGAGAGTCTCGCTCAGCCTCATCATCCAAGGCCACAGTGTGGGTTGCCCGTGATCGCGATTGACTCGATGGACGTCCGAGTTCTGATGGCATAGTTACTTGGTAGAGCCGTTACTCCATCGAGGACACATGATTGCAATCCGGCCGCCAATTTTGGCAGGTCTGAATATGATGAGGGTTTCTTAGCCGCTTCAGGTTGAACCTATTGCCCTCGTGAATGTTTCTGCCAGTGACCGGATCAAATTAATTAGGGTGGGACCCGCAGGAATTGCTTGGCCCGTGAGGCTAACACGGTCACTGCGTAGCTGCTCGAAGTCTACTTCCCTGTCATTTCTTTAAACTTAGTTTATTGGCGGCGGTTCACAAGTCAACCTTGACGGAAGTTACGCTCGATGTGAGTACACGTAACTTGGATCTTTCCATGTTCTAATCTCGCAAACACTGGTATTGTAACTCTACAGACTTTCCCCAGTCGTTCTTCTACAGCGGCGCGTCATCGCCGGGTAAGCGTTATTTTCAGTCAACTTGACACCACGCCCGATGACTGAGTATTGCACTGGCAATAAGTTACTAAGTATGGTTCTGTAGCATGGAATTCTGGATCTCAATGTTAACCCACCTCGCTCATTATAGCCCTCGACTCTTGTGCTTCCTACCCTCCTGATCCTCGTTATGTCACCTTATTGTTGTTCTCCGGCGGCATGAAGTAGGACATGCTTCGTTGAACCAGGGTCACAGCAACTTCCTGCCACCTTGCACTAAGTGGCGTCAAAGGTTCCCGTCAACATCTACCATCGTGGAAAGCTCAAAGTCGCAGGCGGTACTTTCCCCAATGCATTCACTGCCTATCGGGTACATGGCTATCCGGCTAACTCTTGCATCGTCTTGCCTACATGCTATGTGGCCAGGCTGGGACTTCCCTGTAAGCGTTAGAGCACCTGATATGTCCTACGTTTGTCTAGTCATCGTCTCCGTACAATACGGTGCGTATTCAAGCTTCGACCGGAAATGAGAGGAGCATGGCCAGACGTATTCGACAAGCCTGCCCCCTTCGATGGACCTTGCTTTCCCCTCTGTTCGTACGAAGATACCGTATATGTCTATCTGATTCCCAAAGAACCAAGCCGAACTGATATCCGATCAGACGTGCTCAAAACGCCGTTGTCGAGGTTCTCGGGATAGGGAAGGTTCGTTGTGTTATCAGGTATTCTATGGGAAGACGGCAGGTTTGCGTACTTGGTGATGGCGTATTTCGACTGATATTCACCGGCCTACTATTATGCAATCATGAATTCAAATGTCGTAGAGAATATCGCGGCGATTTGCTCCATCACACGAACGAGCCTACGCAGCAAATGGTATGAACTGAACCCATCATTTGGCGGAGCTATTAGCTGCATTGAACGCCCAAGTACGCTATGATTGCCATGAAAGACTTCCACGATGGTGAGTACAAGTCAACGCCACAGCATGCTATCTGAGCCTTTGCAAGGTCACTGTTTGGTTGGGCCTACGATCCTTCGGCGAATTGAAGGACATGTGGAACTATCATCGTGTACTGAGTAATCTTGCTTTCTTAGTTCTATCAGGAAATTTTGTACAAGGTGGACGGGAGGGTAAGCGTACGACTTGTCGCCCGGCCGCTTGCACCTTACAAGTATCTTTACTAGGTATCGTGCGGAGTCATTCTTCATCGACCAAGCAGAATCTTACTGGTTGCAGTTCTGGGATGCGAATGACCTGCTTGCTCTGTTGGAAACCTGGCAACAGGGAGACGTCTTACAATATTAATGCCCCTGGCAGCTCAACAAGTCTCGATGCGATGAATGCAGATTGAGGATTGCCAAACGAAGAGCTACTAGTCGTTAACTCTTTACGGGGCCATTTCGGTGAGTGTCAGCTCGCGTGTGATCCATTCCGAGTTGCTCAGTTGACCAATCCTGCGGTCAGCTGGTTCATCCATTCATGATCCAGATGTTGAGTTTATCTCGAGGATTGGCATGTTCTTGGCTTCCTGATGTTACTTGTCTCATTCGTTCGCTGCAAAAATGCTTGAACCCCTCTCCAGACGAATATATTTTGCATCCTGCTATGTTATCTGGGTAATTACTCCACATGTCAAGCGAACGCTCTTCCTTGACTATCTGCATCTGGCAATTTGATTCGAGTGCCAGACACGCGTGGCAAATGAAAGCCACTTTCGAATTTGGGGCAGAACAGCGGGAAAAAAAAAATCTCCGCAAGATCTCGAAATGTCACAGATTGTGCGCCGATTGACGGCCGCCATGTTACAAGCAATATTTACATACATAATAGTACCTTTGCTTCGCCGCCGATCGCCGAGGGAACGTTCGCTATCGAGTCCATACCGGATCGGGTACCTCAACCGCCCCGACTCCCGGCAGAATGAAATCCCCGGCTGACGCTGAGGTTATCAAGACGTCAGCGGAGAGTGGCCAAGTGCTAGCTAGCTCGAAATCTTGTCAGGACACGGTGGAGTAACCTGGGCCTGTGTAGTAAAGTTAAGTACGCCGGCTGCCAACTAAGGGCGCTACAACAAAAACAGAGTAGTGGGGCGGCTCAAATTGATTCACAGGCCTTCGACGCTAATTCGGGTCCGAGGTCTTCGGGTGAGGACCTGAACGTCAAACTTTGAATGTTGAACATTGAGAGTATAATTTAGCTGAGAGGTACTATGTTTTCAGTAGGTATCCCTTTTCCTTTTGGCCGATAAGGCCTGTAATTAACCTGTGATCGCCAAGAATCGGTGGGTTCTAGCTCGGCCAAGACTGGGATGGCTTGTCCATGTGATGCTCGCTGACCTACCTTGAACAGCGCTAACTTACTCGTGGATGTGGGAAAGAATCCTAATTACATCCGCCATTCGGATCCACGGATTAGGGTTACTGGTTCCTTGTAAGCTTTACGCCCTTTCCACGAATATTAAAAGGCAGGACGAAATGAGGAGTCTGGCTGGCAGACTTCCCCACCATTTACTTGTGCCATGGCAGATATCGCCCCCCAACTCCCCTCTTTGCCGCCCAACGACAAACCGTTGATTTCCCCACTGACTGTTTCGTCCGACGACCAAGTCTTGGCATCTATGCCTCTATCTCCAGATGCCACAAATGAAATAATACCTCCAACTCATACACATCGCACGTTAATACTCTGTTTTGATGGCACAGGCGACCAGTTCGACGCGGATGTAGGTCCTTCTTGGGATACACACTTCATCCATCTCATCATGCATTGTCCACAGAACTCGAACATCGTCCAGCTCTTCTCTATGTTGAAGAAGGACGATCCGGACCAGCAGATGGTTTATTACCAGGTCAGTTGCTCCCCGCATGGGATCTAGAGTGGCTTTAATTGGGCGTTCACTCCCGCAGGCTGGTATCGGTACCTACACAATTCCTCAAGTAGCGACCCCGGGTTGGACTAAGGTGATGAAGACCGTCGACATGATGGTTGGAAGTTCCCTCAATGCTCATGTGATGGGTAAGCAGGCACCCTTTCCCTCAGACTTCCCGGTTCACGTCCAAGACAATTCTAGGTGGCTATGAGTTCCTGATGCAGAACTGTACGCAGAACTTAGTCGAATTTGATCTTGGAAGCTGACCCACTGTTATATAGATGATGGGGGTGACAAGATCTGCATCTTTGGGTTCTCAAGAGGCGCTTACACGGCCCGTGCGCTAGCTGGAATGTAGGTCCGGGGATAGTGTGATTGATGTGTTTCATTGATAAGCAGTCTCTGTCATATAGGATCCACAAAGTCGGTTTGCTACCTCGGTGCAATCATCAGCAGGTCCCTTTCGCATACAAGATGTATACCAAGGACGATGACGAAGGTTGGGAACAAAGTAACGCTTTCAAAAAGGCGTTTTCCATCAACGTCAGTATTGACTTTGTTGGTGTTTGGTAAGTTCTGGGCCGGAAGAGGGCATACATGGCACCTGATCCTTGGAACGTGCTAGGGACACTGTCGATTCCGTTGGCATAATCCCTCGCAGACTGCCGTTCACGAAGACCGACGATAACATCCGGGTCTTCAGACATGCTCTGTCGCTGGACGAACGTAGAGTGTATGTTGCAGCTTTCCCCCCCTCTTTCAGCAATGTGATTGACTAACTTTTATACAGCCGATTCAAGGCGAACTACTTCAACCGGGCGACGGAAGAGGATCGTAATCGTGGACTCAAGCACCATCAAATGCCGCTCAGCATCAAGAGGATCCCGGTACCAGATGTTACTAAGCAGCATACCAATGGTCACCAGCCGAGTCACCATTGTCGCGAAGAAACCCTGCCAGAGCTCGAAGAGCGGTACTCAAAAATATTCACTAAGACTGACGCTAAAGAGGTGTGGTTCGCTGGCGTCCATTGCGGTATGTCCGTCAGTCTAGGCCAAGCTTGACATACTGAGGCGTCAAGCAGACGTCGGCGGAGGATCCGTCCAAAACGGCACACGTAATAGTTTGGCGCGTATCTCATTACGCTGGATGATCAGAGAGTGTTTCCGCGTCGACACCGGCGTCATGTTCCATCGTTCCATGTTCAAGGATATCGGCATGGATCCCAGCTCGGTATATCCGTATGTCGTTGAGCGACCTCCGCCGATCTTTCAAACGCCGCCACCTCCTTCGCCCCCCGGTTCGCCAGACTCTGGTAAAGCCTATTCCGTCCCGACACCGCAGGTCATCAATGACTCGAGCATTGTGGCCTACAGTGACGGTGGAACGTTCGTCAATGAGGAGCAGGAAGATCTGGCGGATGCCCTTTGTCCATTGTATGACCAACTAGCAATCTCAGCGTACTGGTGGATTCTTGAAACCATCCCGCAAAAGTTGCATTATCAGAGAGATGAAGACGATCAATGGCGTCACGACTTTGTGTAAGTTCAGCCCCCGTGTTGCACGAATAACTCGTTGAAGTCCCTCTGCAGTATTAACATGGGCCGGGGGAGACACATTCCCATGCAGTATAAGGAGGGTGTCACGACCAAGCTCCACCGGACGGTCAAGATTCGAATGGAGGCTGATGGATTACAGGAGGGTAAATACTGGCCCAAGGCTAAACTCAAGGTTCAACCAGAGTGGGTTGACTAGATTGTCGACCGGCAAACACGGAACCTGATCAAATTGGCCCTGCATATGCATCGAGTATCCTTGTCCAGTCTTGTAACATGTACGCATCCAGATAGTTTTAGGAAGATGTTACCTTGTCAGCAACATTAGTCGACTTTGATAATCATAACATCTATGTTTACGCCTTGATATCTAAATTAGTCGTTCGTTCTGCGTCATACCGGAAAAACCTCTACGGTAGGAACAATCTGGCTCGGGGAGATTGATTTTCGTGTATATAAGTGCGGAGTGAGCCAGAGCGAAGGACCCCGCGAGATCGTACACTGGCATGAAGGCACAACGAGGTCTTCGACAAAACGGCAACCGGCCCTCCAACTCAAATTAAATATCATGTCATTGGCATCGATGCAGGTTTTAGGTGAATTCCAGGTGAGTGTCCTTGATGCGCGCTGCTGTTACTAATCTGCAAGTCCTCTACCGTGTTCGTATCTGCGCACAAATTCCTTCTTATGTCCACGTCATCACCAGCAACTTTCATGGCAGCATGTGTGGTTTTCCGAGTTAACGGGCCGCCGGACCGTAGGTTTCAACGATCCGGCTTCTTCTGTATGTCACTCCCCCAAGTTCACGCGGCATTGCTGCCAACTGTTCAACTGCCTCAACTGCATGTCCTTGCACCCTTGCGGGCGGGCGTCCTGCCATGCGCGCTGCGTATCCGGCGGATCTCCAACGGTCCGAGGAAAAGCCTTTACCACTTGACGTTTCTCCTCATCCCGGTTCCAACACCAACTCGCTGTCGCAGACTCGTATGTAGTACGTCCAACGTGAAGCACGTCTGTTACTGCGACTGATCCTAGGTTAAGAGGACACGGCTGACGCCTGAACTGGGTTTGAGTCCAACATTGGAAAGCATGACAATCATGTTCCCCAGTTTCTTCTCCCGCAAAAACACCTTCCACCTCACTCACAGTGTCATGTCGGTAACAACTGCACGACATCACATGTCCTTCAGGGGGGTACATTCTTGGCCTATATATCCGTTCCTCTCCCTCACCGGCTCGGACGGTGGCATGCGTGTATAAGTATCGGGCTGACCTGTCGCATTCGCCGTCCCTAAGCATGTTGCATACCACAGTGATCTCACTGGCGTGCTATGTCGGACTGGCCAACGCATGATCGACGTTTATCGTCCCACACATCGACGGCGCGGACGATACCACTCATGGGGGTACACATCCGACGCGTCTACCGTGTTCCAAGCGAACACGACCTACAATATCTGGTCTCCCATCACCTTCCCGAACCTGACCAACGTGGAAGTCACCATCGAAGGGAACTTGTCTTACCCGACGAGCATCCAAACGGTGCAGAATTACGTTGGAGCAGCCGTGCGTTTCCTTTTGTTTCTGTTGTGAATGTTTTGGTGGGAACTGATGTCTCGGATGTCCAAAGAATTACTCAGGGGCTTGGTGTGTATCTGCGTGTCCACGAGGACTGTTTTGATGCACTGTTTTCTCTTTTCTCATGAACGGCTAGGATCGCGTTTACGGGTGGAAGTAACGTCACTCTCCGCGGGACAAGCGACCCCAAGCGGGGCTGGATCGACGGCCACGGTCAAGAAGTAAGTCCACGTGTTCACATGTGCCCGCGGACGAGGAAAAAGACTGACCGGGTTACGTTGTAGTGGTGGGACATCATGCAACAAGACAATCGACCCTATGGTTGGCTCTTTGGCAACATCGATACCGGTGTTATAAGGGACATCAAGATTTTCAAGGTCTGGACGCCGTGTGTGTTTGGATGTCAACGTTTGATCGAATGACCATGATGGCCTGCTGGTAGCCGATCGCGTGGAATTTTCTTACGACAGGATCTAACAATCTGCACGTTTACAACAACACGATCTTGGCTAGGTCTGATAACGCCGTGAGTACTTGGATCCATCTCAGAAGAGTTGTGTGCTGAGAGTCGTCTAGTCGTTCCCGTTCAACACGTCCGTCCGTTCGGAGACAGTGACGCACAGTCTAGACCAATTCACTGGTATGTAGGGACGGATTTTCAGCAGGCGAGACGAATCTGCTTTTCGAATACAATCATGTCGTGAATGGCGGCGACTGCTTGACGGTCGTTAACGGTGCAAAGAACATTACATGGCGGTTTGTCCCGACTCCATATTTTCTTGAGTCGTGATACGCTGGCGTCTTCTCGCGTGAGCAGCAACAGCTACTGTGAAAGTTCTCATGGCCTTTCTGTTGGTTCACTTGGCAAGGGCGGGCAAGTTTCGTCGGTAGAGAATGTGTTGTCAGTCCATTCCCCACCCCTGAGTTTCTCTCCTGATGACCGGTTTCCAGATTCGAAAACACAACCATGGTAGATACGCTTGATGCATGTCACGCCCTCTCACTCATCGTCAGTATTTCTTCTAGAACCGCACATTGTATGCTGCCCGGTTCAAATGTGTTTCTCTCGTTCCCCCACTTACCGATCCCAACCAACCGATTACTGATCCTGTTCTCCCGTCTTCGCACCCCACAGTGTGACATGGCGAAACATCATCTTCATCGACGTCATGTTTCCCATCTACGTCACTCAAAAGTAAGCCCCATCGGTCGTCACAACGACTCCTTGATACTCAGACTAATCTTCCCTCTCCTGACGGTGGCTATTGGGACCAAGGCGTGAGTCGACGGCGATCCGTCTGGACGCACACCGAACTAAACGACCAGCTTCGCTTCCGCTAGGTCGGTCCTCGCCCAAACGCGTCCAGCGTGAACGAAACCGGCATCGAACACTTTTCTTTTGAAAACTTTGTCGGGACCATCAACGAGTACGTCTCTCCCACGTCCACGGTCCGAGTCGGACGCTGACCGCCCGAATGCAGCACCCCGGGCTATGTCGAAGGCTCGTGCGTCAGCGACCCGTGCTGGTATTACGTGCCAGGTGCCACAGGCAAGGAAGCGGTCATTTTCGGCCTGTACCCCGACACGGGTGAGTGCCTGTCCCCGCTTATATTGGGGTGGTGTCCTCTGGTCCCTGTCCCTGGACTCACGGCTATACGGCTAGCGATGAACATCGTGGCCGAAAACATGTTTGCATGCACGTTGACGGGCGCTCCCGCCGCCGCCATGTGTAATGCCTCAACAGTGCGATCTCCATTTCTTGGACCCTTATTTTGCTTCCGCTCATTACGAAACTTGGACTAGATTACCAGCAACGTTGGTTTCGTTTGTTGGGGTGGTCCCTACATTCCAACACCAGTTGGCCCTTAACGAGATCCAGAATCTAGAACTCTTACCAGTCTATTCGGAGCATATTTTGGCGTCAGATTTAGTCTACTCCGAGTCGCTTAGCCTTGGCCGTCTCGTGTCTGTAACGCCAATGTATTTATCTACATAAGCAAATACAGATATTTTTCTTCTACATTTTCTCCTACATAACCCGAAGCCACCATAATACGAATGTAAGTGAAACAAGCACGAGACCCAACCTACATTCCGGGTCATTCGAACAACACCTAACAAGTAACGGCAGGGTTGAGGGGAGACAATCGTACATACTACGTCGTTCGTATCATAGACAGACATAATAGAAGGTGAACAAATGAGGATACAGAACAAAACCTTAAGTGGAATATGATTTAAGCCCTCTCGCCTCTGAGACGGCGAGCAAGAGCGAGATCCTTGGGTTGGCTACAAAGCAATGAGTCAGCCGGCCATCATGATACAACCCGAAGGAAACATACATGGTGACACCTAGAACAGAAACACGTGAGCTCAAAATCGACGATCATGGGACCAATGACTCACGCTTTGCGTGGATAGCAGCCAAGTTGGTGTCTTCAAAGAGGGAGACGAGATACGCCTCTGCAGCCTCTTGCAACGCCATCACCGCGGATGATTGGAAACGCAAGTCGGTCTATTTCCAAGACATCTCGTTATCCTCAGCATGGAACACAACAATGACAGCGCCTACCTTGAAATCTTGAGCGATTTCACGGACCAGTCTCTGGAAGGGAAGCTTCCTGATAAGGAGCTCCGTCGACTTCTGGTACCTTCTGATCTCACGAAGAGCGACAGTTCCAGGGCGGAAACGATGGGGCTTCTTCACACCACCGGTAGCGGCCTATAGCGTAACCACGAACGAAGATAAGGGGAACCATAGACAGGATTGTGAAGGGTTTGACACGTACTGCAGCAGCGGTTTTACGGGCAGCCTTGGTTGCCAATTGTTTACGAGGGGCCTTGCCTGAACGTGGGTCGGTCATCAGAACTACGCGACGATATTACGACAGCTCTCACCTCCAGTGGTCTTACGGGCGGTTTGCTATGCGACGACAATGAGCCTAAACACATCGAGGAGCGTTGAGAGAGATACTTGCCTTGGTACGAGCCATTTCAGTGTAAAATACGAGTTAGTTGTGGATGAGGAAGTGATTGAAGACGAGCGAGGTTGAACGTCGGTGTGATGGTGGTTGCGGAACAAAGGGGATGTTAATGTGAGAGTGTGGTTTGTTGATTCGGGGGGATGGAATTGTGTAATTCCCACGCTTTCGTTGAGATGCGACTTGCGCACTGACCGCCTCTTGTTTGGCTCGGAACTTTCGACTCGCACTTTTTTTTTTTCCGCGGGCAATCATCCCTGAGTAAACAACATACTAGACATGCGTGTTGTAAAATCAACCAACTCCACAGATAACCCTGTATCGTTGGAAGGTGCAATTCAACACCAAGGCGTATCTCGCTGGAAATGGTCCAATTGAGCCGGTTGATACCCAGCCCTGCCCACAGCGACACCTTCCGGCAATGCGATAGGCTCGCCATCGACCCTCACGTCATGGCGAATATTCGCTTCCATTGTCCACTTGCGAGGCAGTTACGCAGACTGCAGTCAGGATCGCTTGTCAATCGGTGGTAGACGCTACACAGCAACGTTTTGCAAATAGACGAACGTGTCAGCGGCGTCGCGCGGCTACTAAAACCAAGTATAGCAATAATGGAATCCGAGCAGGGCTGGAGTCCTGAGTGGTTGCTCACACCGGGACCCCCTTGATCCCGCCCCGAACATCATCAAAATCACCGGAAAGAGTTATGTCCCACTTTGGCGGTGCTAGATATCCAAATCGCCGCATCTCGTTACTCTTGTCGCGATTGTAGCTCCGTGATCACGAGGGGATGAGTTAGAAGCGCACTTCAGTCAGGTATGCTGAGTTGTGAGGAATTGTGCATGTGCGACAACTGACCATTCAGGCCAGGCGACGAAGAGATTGGGCTTAGCAAGCCTATTCAACATGTACTGTTTCTGTGCTTGCAGTATGAATTTGGCACAACAGACCACCTGACATGCGTACGCCATCCATCAGGCTTCTATCTGGGGCTGGTAACGTTCATTTGATCGCAGCATCAATTCCCGTTTGCACACTTTTGATATCGCGCTTCCCACCGCCCCCCAACGCCACTGTTAATATCGCCCGGCGCGGGGAAATCAAAAGAATCAACGACTACGCCACCATGAGGCTTCTAGCAAATCTTCCTCACTGAGCGCAACGCTTCCAAGAAAATAATGCATGCAAATACAACGGCCTACTGTCCGTGTCAAGGCTTTTATGTCTAGGTCGGAACAAACGGTAGTAATACATCAAGCTAACGCATGTGTGCGGGTATCAATTCCGTCACCTAATCGTCAGATCAAACACCAAGGACGAAGGAAAGCAAACACGATGATTCCGTGTCAATCTACCCTGTCAAAAGCCACCCAAACACCCTTCAAAATCGAGGGTGGGAACAGTGAAATCGCCACGACACGGTATCCGCCCGTCGGCATTTCCCCGACAAGGCTCCTTAGTCCGTCCCGAGCTATGCGACCGGCGCGTGCCTTTTTTCATCAGTGGTGTGCCTGGTGCGTGGGGCAAGAACAGCAGCGTAGATTGGATCCCTTCCTCGGATGGAGAATATGGAGACATTGGATAACTCGTATTCCGATATCCAAACTGTAATGATGGCTCAGGCGGGGTTTGTAGGACGTCCGAGTCGTCCGATTCTGAACGACAAAATGTCACAAACCGAGCACATGAGGGAGATATCGTTAGGGATCGAATAGGAGACGGAGAAATAGGGTGGATAAACCTGAAGACTCGCTCGCCCGGGACCCACGAGGATGGAAATAACTCCCCTGAGGACCCTCTATATCCCAATTCCATATACGATGCATACGAGGGCAGGTTGGTTCGACGATTTCTCTCTCATGACGACCAGGCAGGGCGCAGGTGTTGGGAAGGACCTCGGCTGGGGTGCGGTCGTATACGGTAGACGAGTGGGTGATGAAGGTCGATGTGAGGGTCGGTGTGGGAGGGAAGTGGACGTGGGGCGAAACGTCAACAGTCGTGGATGTTGCAAAAGGAAATGGTTCTGCGCATTGTTGGTGATAATGAAGATCAGATAATTGAGGATGTTTGAGAATTGAGCGCATGGACCGAGGGTCGTGTCGAAGAGAACAAGAACGTCAACCACCGAGACACAGAACGAGCAAGACGGCGGCGAAAAGGAGGGAGGAGGGGAGGAGGAGGGAGAGATATAGAGCAGAGGGGAGGATGTGCCGGGTACCTGCTTATGAAGGGCCGGGTTTATATCGAGCAGAAAAAAAATAACGCAACGTAACGCCAACAATTCCATATTAAGACCCGGAAGCGGAGTTTTCATAGTGTCGGAGATTCGAATAACGTTGCAGCACACACGTTGATGGGCGCGTTTTCAAGCACAGCGCGTCACAGCGTTTCAAAAAAAGGATTTCCCTTGTTCGTTTTTATGGGTAGACCACCCCATGTAGGAGGGTTTCCCGGCATAATGGGGTAGGCCCACTCGGTCGCGTACCAACCAATGTCACGGGCCATGTCAGCGTCGTTGCTATCGTTAATCGTAGGGAAGCACCCACCTGCCCCGAGTGGGGTGGTATCAAATGTGGCCACAGGAGGCAGCGTGGGCCGTAGCAACCCGTTTTTGACATGATGTGGTGCGGAGCTGCCCCTAGCGCGTCAAAGACACAAGCGTGGGCTTTTCGAATGGCAGAAAAGACGCACCCCAGGCTATTGGAGAGCCATGTTGCCACGTTTCTCACAGCTTCTTTTTTCCTCTTTTATTTATTTTTCTGTGTGACCAGTGATATCCCCGGCTTAATTATGATTTTTCTATTCCTTGTCCTCTGAAATAGCCGAATATGGGATGAGATAGGTCAAGTGCATTGCGCCGCCATTGTCGGGCACGGCATGCTCGTTAATGTTGTTACATACATGCGAGGCTCTTGGTTAAGCTTTCCTTGCGCCTTTTGTTCGATCCAGACCGCCCGGTCATGGAAAGGAACGACGCGATTACGAGCATGCGACGACGGCGGATCAACCTACGAGTACTTCACATTGAACCGGTAGCCCCCCTATCGCCCGTTTACCAGTCTGGATCTCCGAGCACAGAGGAGTTTGAGTTGACCCGACGTGCCAATTTCAAAGTCGCTGTCCTTCTTAACCATCATCCCGCGGTCCAAGGCCGACTGAGAATAACTCGACTATCTATCAGGTACACACACAACCGACATGAACTATGCGTGTGTCCCCCGATTTTTCGCGAGGCGAAAACAATGCATAAACATTCAGAATTAAACACACCGCATCGTCATACGCGCCAAGCGAAGAAGCACCCGAGATTATATGGTCCAAGGATTCATACCAAGACCATTACCCGTCGCATTCCTAAACTCAGCAGTCGTATTCCAAGGATCTGGTTCCGTGCCCGGAAATGTGATTGTCCCATCGGGAGAGCCAAAGGATAGACCCGACGAGGCCGTAGAAGCAGACTCCCCGCCTAGCCTGCCCAGCCGATCGTGTGAGTGGGGTGATTGCGCAGGATGGCGAGTAGAACTCCCGAACGAGAGTCCTTCAGTCGACCCTGCAAAGGGGTTCCCTAACGTGGTCTCCTGGGCGTTGCCCACAGGCTTCGCAGAAGACCATTCTAGCGGCTTCACGTTGGGTGGATAAGTCGGCCGAGATAAGGTGTCACTGGACTCTGAGTAAACTTTCGCTTCCCATTCCCCGCGCGTATGCTCAATTGTTCTGTATTGTTCTCTTTCATTCACCGTCAAAGTGGAGAAAGTGGAGCCCAGCGCATTTGACAAGTTCCGAACTGATGTGGCTGCGTGATCGTCGTCATAAGGGATTGGTTTGACAGCGCTAGTTGTTGTTCTATCCTGCCTTATCGGGGCTGATAACGGTTCAGCTGATTTGGAATATAACGTAGGTGGCGGTACTGAGGCACCCTGATCCGGTTTAACCTGCGGGACCACTAGTTGCTCGGGATGACGCTCCGCCTCCCCGATCATGTGTTTCATGGCAGCTAAGTCAAATCCAGCATGGACAGGAACATCGGATGCGGTGTCAGATGAACGCCGTTCCGGTACAGTACCGGCGGATGCGCCACTGGTATCTTTGGGGCCAGGAGGCACGGAACTCGGAACGCTATCTGTTCGAGGGGGGAGATTGTCTTCTCGTGACTTGGACGGAGGCGCTTGTCTCCTCGAGGAACCGAAAGAGGCAACGGAGGGAGGTCGAGAGGCAACGGAGGAAGATTGTGGTGTCTTTGGGCGCTTCGAGAACCACCCTTGCTTCTGCGGCTTTGCCACTTCAGTCTCCTCCCGAATCACCACTCTGTCCCCTTCGAAGTCGGGTTCCTGTTCCATTAAATCAGTCATCATGCCAACGGCGTCGCCTGAGCCACTGGGTGTGTAATACGCACCACAGGTTCGTCAAAGTAATCCGCAGTCACAGGAAACCCCAGTTGATCAAGAATGAGTGGCATGAAGGTTCTATAACTCATGTGACCCGAAATCTTGTCTGTCACGTCTACGTTCTCCAACCCAGGTATACCTTCTATCGGCCTCAGCCCAGCTACGGAATTAAGACCCCCACTCGTTGCACGAAATAGATAGTTCAAAACCCAGTCGTTCTTCGCATATGCGTTCACGAGTCGGCCAGAAACGGCGCTGCGGGCATTGCACCATGTGCTTTGCGAGGCAGTGACCGTGGCGCCAAGAATGAAGACGTCCTGCACGATGCCGAAAGCCTTTGCCTTGGCGAGTTCTAGTAGCGCATAAAAGATGGCGCGAGCACCAAGCGAGAAGCCAATCAATGTGATCGGTCTAACCCCAAGATGGCGCTGTAATAATAACTGCGCAAGCACGCTTCCTGCTGCGCGTGCACGATCAAGGGCATTGTTCCAAGGGTTGTCGATGAGGTAACCTAGCTTCGTAAGGACTAGCGGGGACGGGTTAGCCTTTAGAGGACGACAAAACAGCGGTAACCCACTGATTGGCCACTGCAGTGCACCTACCAGTGCAGTCATGGCAGTATGCTGCAATACTGTCTGACCGAGCTGAGTCAAGATCTCGCCCGTCAAAATCTTGAGAGCACTCCCGGTTTCTCGAATCATTTCTGGTTCCCAAAGAACGCTGAACACATCCCCAACAATGGGATCTAGCACGCTAAAAGGCAGTCGCACGTCATCTATCTTGCCATTCATGAACCTATGGACACGTGAGCGGGGTCACGGAGACAAGGACACCATTCCTACCCAGGTACAGTTAATATGCAACTCACTCGTTTGTTATTATGAAGTGGTAGTACATCAAAAGTCCTCACACTTTGAGTCCGTCTGGCCATACCACGTACAGCGATCCCGGAGCCTGTCAAGATCCCACCTGTCGTGATCACTGCAGCGCCTCCTGTGCCTGCGAGGAAGCCTGTCGTGCCGGATATACCGACGGTTGTGAGTGCAGCGCCGAGGCCAGCCCCAATAACAGGCGCCAACAGCCCAGCTGACAGCCCAATGACGAGACCGCCCCCTGCAAACTAAAGTAAACCAATCAAATGATTGCGTATGTTCGATTCGCCTACCTAGCGTTGCAAGACCCATCATCATATACCGTCTTTTCCGGGCGGCCTTGGACGATCCCTCGATGATGTCCTGGTTTTCTAACTTCTCGACGCCCTCCTGGATTTCGAGCGCTTCAGTGACACGCCGCTCAAACTTGACGACGTCAATCCAACCAAGTCCGAGTTTCAAAGCAACATGTTCTAGCAGCACGCGAGAACGGGCGTCATAAACACTGTCGGCAACTAAGATGAGGAACAAGTCGCACAAGACCGTCCATCGAATGTCGAGCGTGACATCCTTGTCGACGGACGACAATGTCATGGTGACACCAGGTATAGATGACGAAGCCACCGATGTGTTTTCCAGGACGCGAGCCGTCGTTTGAAACGATGGCGTAGTTGGCGATGAGGGTGGCACGGGACGAGCTGGGGATTTGGAAGGTGTAAGATTGAGGTCCTTTCCCGTCGGATGTGACGCTCTCTCCACTTCCTGTTTCTTGGCTTCGATAGGGTCGTATTCTGGATTGGCGATCGTGTGCGTCGTCATCAAGGAAGGAGCTAGATCGCTGGCTTGCACGCCATGCATCGCGAGGCTGTCGATCATTTTTTGCTCTGCGGAAACGTGTCAGAGCGTATAGTCTGTTCGCGGGAAAGGGGGAGAGGACAACGAATAAGATACCTGCAGTCTCGAGATCCATATGATAATAGAGTCGCCCCATCACCTTCAACGCCCAAAGCTCCATGCCGTGAATAGCATCCTTGAGCTCTTTTTTGCGCGCATTCTTCATCACTTGCACCATCTCCTTGGCGGCGAGGGCGCACAGACCGACGTACGCAATACGCTGGGCCTCGGTGAGCATCTTCTTCATCGTCTGCATCTGACCCAGCGGCGTCATCGCCTTATCCTCATCAAAGAGATATCGTGTCCGTAGATGGACCTCATCCGCTTCATCCTCCTCGTCCGCTCGTAACCGGGTATACTCGTTCTCGTCCTGCTCCGCCTTCGTGCGCCATTGGCTGCCTTCGTCATCGAAATCGATGAGGTTTCCCGTTGCATTTCCACCTGAATCTGAATGCGAATGCGACACCGATTTCTTTGGAACATAGTGGTATTTGCGTTGATCCTCCTCGTCAAGACCGCCCGCGAATTCGTCTTCTTTGACGACGGGCATTTCTTGCCAGCCACCCTCATCATCATCTGGATCTGCATCGAATGAAAATGGGTTACTTGGTGTCGGCATCACGGAGATGGTGGTAGGGCAGCGGGCTGATGTGCTCGATGGACGGGTATCATCAAACTTTGCTATGCTTGACTTGTGCCACGAGCGTAATCGGGATGTTTTCCCACGACTATCATTGTGGAGACCAAATTAAGCAGCAAGTACGATGTAACTGTAAGTGGTTAGACATGCCGCCGACCACCATCTATGTATGTACAGGCAGGTCGTTCTAGTGAACTAATTCTTGATATCTGGCGATAAGCCTCACTGCTAACCGCCTTCGACCACACTGATGATGTTTTGCGGCGTAGTGCCTAGCGGTTTCTTTATGGCTTACCGACTCAATATTTATTCAAGGACCCCGTCATCCACAACCCACACGGCATAACCTGTCTCTTCCGAAATGCAGTGGACGGTCTCAGACCCTCTTTCTAGCGTGTCCGCGCTGTATGCTGTTGCAGGCATTGCCGTAACCTTAATTCTGTTGCGACACTACTCACAACGGCCAAACGTAGGTTACAATACATCTACTTTTCATGCTTTTCTCCAACTTTCTGTTTAGCTGGACGCATTTCCGGCCGTCGGGTCGAGCAGTTGGCTTGGCTCGTGGTGGTATGCTGTCAGGTACATGACGAATGCTGAGGCCGTAATCCAAGAAGGATACAGAAAGGTGGGCCTACGGTTTCTACTTGGCGCATTTACAAGCTTCCCGTGAATTCTGCAGTACAACGGTGCTCCGTTCAAGATGGCAACATTCTACCGCTGGACCCTCATCATGACCAGCCGCGCACATGTAGAAGAACTAGCAAGTGCACGCGATAACGAACTTTCTCTCGTGGCCGCCGCAATGGAAGTGAGACACATTACCTTCTGTTCGTGGTACTGTCCCTGAAGGAACTCTTGGACAGAATTTCGAATCCGACTTCACATTTAGTGTCGAGACTCAACGCGATCCGTTCCACATTGATATGGTGCGCTCACACCTCCCTCGGAATATTGGGACCTTCTACTCTGATTTGCGTGATGAAATTGTCACCGCCATTGACGATATTCTGGATTTGAGAGACGATGGTCGTGCGTTTCCTTCTCAAAACGACAGATCATTCATATCGGGGTGACAGAATGGAAGGCGGTGCCTGCACTGAAAACTGCCCTGCAGGTCGTGTCCAGGGCTACCAACAGAATATTCGTTGGTCTTCCAGTTTGTGAGGATCCTACATCGTATTCTTCTTACATTTCTGATCCCTATCGTAGGTCGTGACCCCGATTTCATCGATTTCAGCATCCAACACGCCGTTAGTGTCATCGCGAGCTCACTCGTACTTGGGTTCTTCCCCGGAATTTTGAAGCCGTGCGTTCCTTATAATTTCGTGTCCACAGAACCCCCTTCAGCTTTTTTATAGCCTAGCCGCCCGTTTCATAACGAATGTCCCAGTGTACACAAGGCGAGGTGCAGCGCACCTCCGTCCAGTCGTTGAGGAACGTCGGAAGTGCTCAAATGAGCGTGGAAGCGATTGCCCTGAAAAACCCGTTTGTGTGCCTCGTTGACGATCCATGGCTGTTCTCATATCTGTTCCCTTGTAGAACGATATTTTATCATGGTTGATGGATAACGCCGCACCGGACGCCAGCGTGGAAACTTTGACAAACTACGTATTGGCGATCAACTTTCCTGCCATCCATGTGTGTGCTCTGTAGCTCCTACCTGTGCCGATTGTCTCATCCACTGCATCATTAGACATCGTCCAACGTATGCCCGATTTCACGATCGTGTTTGGTCTTCTGGTCATATTGCATGCTAGGTTTTTACATTCGCTCTGTACAATCTAGCGGCAAATCCACAGTACGTACAGCCCCTCCGTGAAGAAGTTGAGACTATCATCGAGAAAGAGGGATGGTCGAGTGCATCCTTGGGTAGGATGCGCAAAATGGACAGTTTCTTTAAGGAGACCATACGCATGGAGTCTATCGGCGTCTGTAAGCCATTTTCTCATTTCCTCCGTGGTCCTTCCAATTTACATACAACTTTACTCTTCAGGGAGCTCATCACGCAAGGCTGTCAAGGACTATGTGCTGTCGGACGGGAGGGTGGTCCCAAAAGGCACCACGATCTACGTAGGCCAAGCTGCCGTACATCATGACGATGCACTGTACGGGAACCCAGAGAAGTTTGATCCGTTCCGGTTTGCAAACATGCGCGAGAAGGCTGGGGAAGGCGCAAAGCATCAATTCGTCACCACGTCTCCAGAGTACTTGCCGTTTGGGTACGGTCGACATGCATGGTATGGTCCCGCATCAATCACTGTTTGATGTTCCGATGTTGATTCTATATATTTGTTTTTTCTTTTATTTTTTGGTTAGCCCCGGTCGCTTTTTGGCCGCAGCTGAACTCAAAACCATGCTGGCCCATATCGTCCTGAACTACGATATCAAACTAGAGGCGAATACGACACGTCCACAGAGTCTTCGCTTTGCATTTGCGATCGGGGCCAATACCACTGCCAAGGTGGTGTTCAGACGGCGACCTTGCTGAGGTGCCAACGGGAGATTTATTAATGATACCCTTTTTGTTGACTGTGACGTCGTATGCTTCCCCCACAAATTTCGATCCCAGTGATAGGTGTCGTTGCTAGTCAGCCTTCGGGCTACCATGACCGCGGACCCTGATGAGATGTCATGTGATGCGTTGGCTGGGCGTCTCCAACCTCGTTACTGTCATTCAAGACACAGGCTGGAGAATCAGTCTCATCTAGCCCTAGAAATACCCCAGTCGCTAGCACGACCATCTGTTGACCACTACATAGTAGCACAATGTATGAACTCAATTGTAGTATGATGTCTAATCCTGTAGTCATTCAGACTCTGATCCTGGACCATCCTCGCTGTCTTTGAGTACACGATCAGTACACACAGGGGGTGTAGAACGAATACCTCAGCCGACTCACCTGCATAATCATCCTTTCCAAGAAGGTCATTTATTTGTCGTGCGGGCGGGGTCGTCAACGAGATCACCACCGTATCGTTTGGACAGTAAATTCTCGCAAGCGCGTTTGGCGTCTGGCCCGCCATGTTATTCAATCGGATCCTGATTCGGAGATCCGTCCGGGATATTCATCAAGAGAGAGAACGGTGAGACCAAAAGGCAAGTGAGCGCGGGTCATCCGAAAGGTGTTGGGGTGACACGTACGAATCAACAGCGCCGGCAGTCTCGACAAGGGCGGATACGATCGCGTGACGAGTCTCTCGATCTGGGATCTTGACGGCGAGGTGCAGGGGTGTATCACCTGCAGAGTTTTGAGGGTCGACGTCGCACTCATCTGCTTCGATGATGTGGTTAACATTCTCAACAGAGCCACTCGAGACGCTGTCGAATAAGATCGCATGAGACAAGCCCGAGAATAGGGCGTAACGAGCTGGAACATACGCGAGATGGAGGGCTGATGGAGGGATGGGATATCAGTGCTGGATGGATGGCAGCATAGAATACGGTGCGAACGAGTGTTTCCAAAGCTATCACATCGTTCCGTTGATCCTCTTCGTCAAGACCGCCCGCTAATTCGTCTTCTTTGACGACGGCATTTCTTGCCAGCCACGTAGGGCGGCAGGGTGTGCTCGATGGACGGTATCACCAAAGTTTGCTATGCTCGACTTGTGGCCCCTGAGACGGGCGTAATCGGGATGCTTTCCCACGATGTCTTTGTGTAAGCACTATCCCTTTGGTTACCAGACATGGACACAAGGTTCGTATCACCTCGACCCTCACTTTGACCAACCTTGGTCCCATCACCTTCCAGAATAGAACCACTTCACATCTGTAACGGAAGTTAAGGTACTGATAGAAACTAGAAATACAGGTGATCGTGTAGCATTTCCGGTGGGATTAGGACTGCAAAATCCAAGCTCGACAAAGGACTGTAAATCAATTCCCAGCGGTGTGCTACCAGCGATGCACTGCCTTCAAGACCGGCACACGATTCTACATGGTGCGAGGAGGTGAGGACATAATCGTCGAAACTATGACTATTCTTTACTTTAGCGGATTGAATATAATGCTGAATCTCCAGTAGACTCCACACAAAGCATGACTGCTCACGTTCCTAGCAATCATTATCCGACTCATTGTCATTGGAACTCCTCGCCGTGTTGGTGCCAATCCGTTATTGAGCCGACGCAGATCCCTAGCACGATTATAATGGCCACCTCACCATCCTTCGACGACATTTACACAAGCTGGCCATTGGTCGACCACTTCGCGTCCGAGCGCAGACCGCGACCCACCAAATAGTCCCCCAGAATTCATCCAGGCCATCCGAGTGAGATCCCCAGGCAATTCCGAGTTAGAATCCTCGGCCATCCATCGCCCAACGCCAACTGGGAGCTGGGATTGCAAGCTCGGGTCATCATGTGGCCAAAAGCGGAAGGCACCAACAGATTCAAGTGCTCCGAAGCGTGGAAAGCATGTTGCTGCAACCTGAGATACGTGGCATAGTACGTCTAATGCGGCAATCGCAAATGGACTTGGTTTGGATGGATCTGGAGTGTTTGGTGTTGAACCATGCTACGGCCCTTATAATCTCACTCGAGGACAACTAGTGTGATACAAGGGAAGGGAAGGAATGTTGTCCGTTGAGCGAGAGCTTGAATCACAGCACTGTGTCTCTCCTCCCGAGTTGTTGTACGCAGCACTGCTAGTATGATCCTATGCGATGCGAAAGGCGCATCTCGCCCACCTTGCGTGGCCGTGCTACCTCACCTCACCTCAGATTTCCAAGGTAAAACTCCGCTCAGACCCCTTGTACACTTACATCTTCACACTCACCCTTATATTCATTCTTCTAGATGTAGCTTCTACGATCTCGGGCAGATGTCCTCTAATTAGCATTCCTACTAGTCTAATCAATGTACATCGGAATGTGAATTCAGCGGTGTTACATTGGGTGACATATGGTGGGAATTTGCGTGCGCCGAACTGAGCGTGGATTGTGAGTATGATACATCGACTGCCTGGTGACGAGTCCATCAGAGTGCATGGGCCAGCGCATGGACAGGCTCGAAATTCAGGGGGACAGTCATGTTTGGGATCCGCAAAGTTTGGCAGGTATTCGGCGAGTGACAACTGCGTGACAGAGAGGCGGCCTCAGAGGCCAAGGGCCCAAGTGCATGATCTCAACAACAGCTGTTTTATTTTTGGTCGTTCAACTTCGCAGATATGGCAGGTGCAGTCTAAAAACTAACAGTATGTGCATGGTATAAAGTAAACAAAGCTGCATGTTTTGTGAAGTGCCGAACTAGGGGTAGGGGATAGTAGTTAGACACGCCGCTGCCAATCCCACCATCTACAGGCGAGTCATTCTAATGAACTAATTACTGACGTCCGACGTCAAGTTTCATGGCCAGCTGTCTTCGGCCATACTAACGTTTGTAGCGTAGAGTCCTTAATTTGTCATACAGGCCTACGGCACGATTCTGTCCCCTTTGCCGCGAGGAGACCTGGAGCAAGCCAATCTCACTCGGGATTTGGGCTCGGTTGTCGGAATTGCGACATTTCGAGCCGAGGGAAGAGTCGGTCCTCAGCTTACATGCCACGTCTTTGGTCTTCTCAAAGCCCGTTATGATCACCCACCAAAAGTATTTATTCAAGGGCCCGTCGTCCACCCTCACGTAACTCCCTTCCTTCCGAAATGCAGCGGGCGATAGGCTTAGACCCTCTTTCTAGTGTGTTCGCGCTGTATGCTGTTGCAGGCATTGCCGCAACCTCAATTCTGTTGCGACACTACTCACAGCGGCCAAACGTAAGTTACCTGAACGCATCCACATTTCATGCTTTTCTCCAACTTCCTGTTTAGCTAGACGCATTTCCGGCCGTCGGATCGAGCAGTTGGCTTGGCTCGTGGTGGTATGCTGTCAGGTACATGACGAATGCTGAGGCCGTAATCCAAGAAGGATACAGAAGGGTGGGCCAATGGCTCCTACTTGGTGTATCTGCAAGCTTCCCGTGAATTCTGCAGTATAACGGTGCTCCGTTCAAGATTGCAACATTCTACCGCTGGACCCTCATTGTGACGAGCCGCGCACATGTAGAAGAGTTAGCAAGTGCACGCGATAAGGAACTTTCTCTCGTGGCTGCCGCAATGGAAGTGAGACACATTACCTTCTGTTCGTGGTTCTGTCCCTGAGAGAACTCTTGGACAGAATTTCGAATCCGACTTCACATTTAGTGTCGAGACTCAACGCGATCCGTTCCACATTGATATGGTGCGCTCACACCTCCCTCGGAATATTGGGTCCTTCTACTCTGATTTACGCGATGAAATTGTCACCGCCATTGACGATATTCTGGATTTGAGAGACGATGATCGTGCGTTTCCTTCTCGAAACGACAATTCATTCATATCGGGGTGACAGAATGGAAGGCGGTGCCTGCACTGAAAACTGCCCTGCAGGTCGTGTCCAGGGCTACCAACAGAATATTCGTTGGTCTTCCAGTTTGTGAGAATTCTACTCCGTACTCTTCTTACGTTTTTGACCGCCATCGTAGGTCGTAACCCGGATTTCATCGATCTCAGTGTCCAACACGCCGTTAGTGTCATCACGAGCTTGCTCGTACTTGGGTTCTTCCCCGGAATTTTGAAGCCGTGCGTTCCTTATAATTTCGTGTCCACAGAACCCCCTTCAGCTTTTTTATAGCCTAGCCGCCCGTTTCATAACGAATGTCCCAGTGTACACAAGGCGAGGTGCAGCGCACCTCCGTCCAATCGTTGAGGAACGACGAAAGTACTTAAACGAGCGTGGAAGCGACTGGACTGAAAAACCCGTTTGTGTGCCTCGTTGACGATCCATGGCTGTTCTCATATCTGTTCCCTTGTAGAACGATATTTTATCATGGTTGATGGATAACGCCGCACCGGACGCCAGCGTGGAAACTTTGACAAACTACGTATTGGCGATCAACTTTCCTGCCATCCATGTGTGTACTCTGTAGCTCCTACCTGTGTCGATTGCCTCACCCACTGTATCGTTAGACGTCGTCTAACGTATGTCCGATTTCACGATCTTGCCTGGGCTCCTGGTCATACCGCATGCTAGGTTTTTACATTCGCTCTGTACAATCTAGCGGCAAATCCACAGTACGTACAGCCCCTCCGTGAAGAAGTTGAGACTATCATCGAGAAAGAGGGATGGTCGAGTGCATCCTTGGGTAGGATGCACAAAATGGACAGTTTCTTTAAGGAGACCATACGCATGGAGTCTATCAGCGTCTGTGAGCCATTTTCTTATTCCCCCATGGTCCTTCCTATTTACATGTAACTTTATTCTGCAGGGAGCTTAGCACGCAAGGCCGTCAAGGACTATGTGCTGTCGGATGGGAGGGTGGTCCCAAAGGGCACCACGATCCACGCCGGCCAAGCTGCCTTACATCATGATGATGCATTCTACGGGAATCCAGAGAAGTTTGATCCGTTCCGGTTTGCAAACATGCGCGAGGAGGCTGGGGAAGGCGCAAGGCATCAATTTGTCGCTACGTCTCCAGAGTACCTGCCGTTTGGGTATGGCCGCCATGCATGGTATGGTTCCGCATCAATCACTGTTTGACGTTCCGATGTTGATTCTACATTTTTTTTCTTTTATTTTTTGGTTAGCCCCGGTCGCTTTTTGGCCGCAGCTGAACTCAAAACCATGCTGGCCCATATCATCCTGAACTACGACATCAAACTAGAGGCAAATACGACACGTCCGCGGAGTCTTCGCTTTGCGTTTGTGATCGGGGCCAATACCACTGCCAAGGTGATGTTCAAACGGCGACCTCACTGAGGTGCCAGCGGGAGATTTGTTAATGATACCCTTTTTGTTGACTGTGACGTCGTATGCTTCCCCCACAAATTTCGGTGATAGTGATAGGTGTCGTTGCTAGTCAGCCTTCGGGCTACCACCTGATGAGATGTCATATGATGCGTTGGTTGGACCTCTCCAACCTCGTTACTGTCATTCAGGACACACAGACCAGAGAATCAATCTCATCTATCCCTAGAGATACCGCAGTCGCTAGTACGACCATCTATTGACCACGAGACAGTAGCACAATGTATGCACTCAGTTGTAGTACGATGTCTAATCTTGTACTCATTCAGACTCTGATCCTGGACCATCTTCGCTGTCTTTGGGTACATGATGAGTACACGGAGAGAACGAACGCCTCGGCCGACTCACCTGCATAATCGTCTTTTCCAATAATGTCATTTATTTGTCGTGCGGGTGGGGTCGTCAACGAGATCACCGCCGTATCATTTGGACAGTAAATTCTCGCAAGCGCGTTTGGCGTCTGGCCCGCCCTGTTATTCAATCGGATCCTGATTCGGAGATCCGTCCGGGATATTCATCAAGAGAGAGAACGACGAGACCAAAAGGCGAGTGAGCGCGTGTCATCCGAAAGGTGTTGGGGTGACACATACGAGTCAACAGCGCCGGCAGTCTCGACAAGAGCGGATACGATCGCGTGACGAGCCTCTCGATCTGGGATCTTGACGGCGAGGTGTAGGGGTGTATCACCTGCAGAGTTTTGAGGGTCGACGTCACACCCATCTGCTTCGATGAAGTGGTTGACATTCTCAACAGAGCCGCTCGAGACGCTGTCGAATAAGATCGTGCAAAGTCGCGTGAGACAAGCTTGAGAATGGGACGTAACGAGCTGAGACATACGCGAGATGGAGGGCTGATGAGGGGATGGGATATCAGCGCTGGACCGATGGCAGCATAGAATAGGGTGCGAACGGGTGTTTCCAAAGCTATGACATCGTTCCCGGGGGCAGGGTTGAGCATGCTGAAATGGTCCGAGCGAGAGGAAGAACCTACGTATCGACGCAGTTGATGTCGAAAAGAAAGTCGTCTTCGTGGTCTCTGTATTCCGAGCTCGTTAATAGTTCCTCGACGTTCCCATCTTGTCGGGCTGCTGCTAATAACTGTTTATCTGAGGACCACGATCAGTGCCAGGAAGCCCACGACTATAGAGTACTAGTAGCACTTACTGAGAAGCGTGCGCGTCGCATGATCCACGGCCATTGCAGACAAAAACGTGCTGACAGCGAAGTAGTAGTAGTACTTGATGTGCGAAACGTTGCGAGATCGAAGCTTTGAAGATGCGGTCGAGTCGAGAGTCAGCAGATCAACTTGTGGCCGTACTGGCCGTGCTCTACCACCACCATGGGTGCTAACTCCATACAGCAACCTATTTGGCCGAGGAGTTTCAATAATAGTCTGAGGCGGACCACGCTGATGAACGTCACGTACATCGAACATATCAGGCTCAGGGAAACCTTCAAGAATTAACGATGACTTTCGATGATCACGACGAGAACGCTGTGGGTCCAACAGCCACTGATCCTCTACGTGCTGACCCCTTTATTCCCAGTATATCATATCCGATGGCCCTACCTCCACCGTGACACGCATCGAATCTGAATTGCCAGACGGCCCTCGGTTCTTCGCGGTCAAGACATCCACCACGGTGCATGCCAAAGAGCCTCACGATATCGTCAAGGAGGTTCGTCTGCTTACTTCCCTTTCACATCCGAACGTACGTTGCATTCTACGTGCCATCATTCTGTCTTGACACCTGCGTGTCCCAGATCATCCCACTGTTCAAGCAAGAGCTAAACCAACGGTCCCAAAGCCTGAGCTTTTGGATGCCATACATGTCTTACTCGCTAGACGAGCTTCTCCGATCCTCTCGGTTCTCCCCGCACCCAATCATCTCGTTTGATGACGTTGTCTCACCTTCCCCGACACCACGCGAAGCGCAGTTCGTCGTTCTTGCCAAGTCGATCATCTTCCAGGTCCTCTCTGGAGTGAGTTACCTGCACGGTGAACACGTCCAGATCGCCCACCGAGATATCAAGCCAAGCAACATCCTCTTGTCCCCGTCTGGGTGTGCACGACTGATCGACTTTGGGATCGCGTTTCGCGTGGACGAGGAGACCACCGCAAAAGCGAGAGACTTGTGGCCCGAGTCGTCCGCGCGAATGTACTTTGAGGTGTCCACAGGGTACGTCCACGAATGCCTCTTTTGTCGCACTTCTCGTCGGTACTGACCCTCTTCGTATAGCCCTTATCGAGCACCGGAACTACTCTTCGGTCCACGCAGGTACGACGCCTTTGCTATCGACGCATGGAGCCTCGGGGTCACCTTGGCCGAATTCTTCACCTCGCTCCGTCTTCAAACGGACGAAGACTCGGACGACGACGATCTCGCTTTTTTGAACCCTGCCGACCGCGTCTCCGAAGAATCCGGGTCTGAGTCGAACGCGGAACCATGCGGAACCGGCCCGCCGCCGACGCCGTTCATCATCCCACGCGGAAACCGCCCACGCCCAGGTTTACCGACGGGTAGGTGGACCCGGACGAGTCTGTTTGATGGGACGCGCGGCGAGATCGGGCTTGCGTGGAGTATCTTTCGGGTGCGTGGTACGCCGAACGAGAGTACGTGGCCGGTATGTCCATTTGCCTTGAATTCTTCCGCGTCCCATTCCGCTGGTGGCTCACATTCAAATACATTGATCCAACCCCGATCTCCGCTCCCTTCGCGGTTCGAACCTAAACAGTCCTTCCTGACCCTTCCGGATGCGTCCAAAGTCTCCTTTGTCAACGTCGACCCAGTCGACTTGTCGTCGCACCTCCCGAACCTCCCTCCGTCTACCTTGAATACCTGTCTCGACGCGACCATACACGCGTCACCAGCCGATCCAGTTTCCTCCCCACTCGACCTCGTTCATCGCTTCCTTGTGTACGAGCCCGCTCGCCGGCTCCGTCCCTCCGAGGCCCTCGACCACCCTTGGTTCAGAGACGACCCTGGGTTGGCATTACCTACGGACGCGGATTCTACAGCGTATCCACCGTGGGTAGCGGAGACGAGAACGGCGACGCGTACGTTCACCTTGGAAGGCAAAGCACGTACGGTCGGAGATCTGTTGCAGATGCACGGCGTCGTTGGAAAGGAGAGCTAGAGAGATTGTGTCGTCGGACGCATGATCGCACCAATCCATTGGTTTGGTAGAACTCAAGAGCCAGGCGTCATTACAAGTGATATTATTACCATACGACACATGTAGCAATACACGCATGTAAGACAGGAAGAAACGGAAGAAAAGTAAGGCAGTAACGACCCAGTTTACGAGCGTCGTGCAGCAAAGGTCATCGTTGGGGTCATGGTCTGGACCAGGTTGTCAATCAAAATATTCACAACGCATCAGTCCGCAGAGGAGAAAAAGCGGTAGCAAAAAGCACTTGGGCATTCGATGGTCACTTATCTCAGTTATCTGCCATTATAGATACTTATCTCGAGATGCGGTGCAGGCCCGAATCCAGCAGCCTGCCTCGCATGGCACATGGCGCAGTCCGCATTATCAACGCGTGTTGGTGGGTTGCGGCGGTTCCCAGCCTCTCACAGCCGCTTCTCCTCTCTATACAGCTCACCGACAACATCATGAACACAAGCAACTCAGCTCAACTTGTGGATACGACTTCGTATGTATATTTGCCAACCTCACAGTCGCATTGGGATGCACTGAGCACCGCGATTGTAGGGCGAAAACAATCACCATCCAAGGTATATTCCAATGCCTCATGTTGCGTCTGCATGCGAAACGACTTTATCCAGACATTGAACTTCACGATCAAACAAGACACAAGCTCCCGTTTACGAGGCGATACTTCGTCCAGTTTTCCGTAGGCGACATCTCAAGGTTGACGAACACCGCGAAGGAGAAGAAGAATCTCACCTCCTGGAGTCAACCGTTCTATTTGTGGGTACATGTGTCTTGTATTTCATGTCAGGCAACTGAGTATCGCCAGTGACGGGGAAGATCGTTCCGTCATCGACGTCAAAGTTTACCAGAAGCATCCCGCCAAAAAAGACAAATTGGTTGGAAATCTTTCTTCTACCGTCGGCGAGGTATTGGAAAGTCTGGAGGATGGGGGTACGAAGGCGCGCTGCATTACATGTTCTTACTAACGCAGTCTTTGCAACTAGTATTCGAACGGATCCTTAGGAAGGGTGGTGATACCTCCGATGGATCCGATTTTTCCAGGATTGCGATCAAGTTTGCGTTCATTGCAAATGTACCTAAAGAGACCAATGTAAGCCAGGATACCGACCCCGCCACTCGAACATTCGAGACAGTCGCACCCCTCGATTCCACCCCTACATTTGTTGCCCTCGTCAATTCGGGATTCGGGGCAGGGACGACTGTGGCTGCGAAGGTCCATACGTTGGAGAATACGTGGGGAGTTTTGTTGGACCGGCTAATGTTATTCAACGAGATCGTGGCCAGCACCGCGCAGGTATTCTGTAGTCGACATCTCAGCTGGCTCATGCTCTAAATTCAACGCAGATCCACCCATATGCATCGCTTGCTTGGTCCGTGATATCAGCCGCCAACCAGGTCCGCCTGTTCCCGTTTCTCTGTGCTCACATTATCACTGATGGCTCCCACAGGTGCTCGAGAACTGGGATGATCGCGACGATCGAGATATTGTCCGCTTAGCAGGCACCATGTGTGACGGCTTCTCATTCGTTCATGACGCCGAGCCATTGAAAAAGATCGAATCGCATATCAAGACGATGACGCTTCTAATCCAGCATATAACAGAGTGTGGATACTTTATTACCGAGTGCGCAAAACAGCAAAACTTTTGTAAGTTATTTCCGGTGGCATACAGTGATGTCCACCATTGATATTTCAACCAGGGATTCGCACCGGAAAGTATACTATCTTCGACATCAACGCAAGAATCACGGCCTATGAGAGCAAGTTTCAAGAATTCAAGATTGCACTGTCGGAAGGAGTTGAATTGCGGACTGGGCTTACCGTAGTTCGTATAATGAATGCCTTGGAGCCCACTGGTAGGTCAGACGCTCGTCATTTGGTCACCTGTTCATCGATGAATAATCCAGCGGAAGCCATCGACCTGAACGACATGACGTATGCGCACGGTGCTAGGTATGCACTGGAAAAGGGATGCCTCGCAGGGACACGCGAATCCCTACTCCGGGAGATCTGTGATATCCTCAACAATCCCGATGAAGATGCCCCGCGAGTGTGTCTGCTTACTGGCGTTGCAGGGTCGGGAAAGTCTGCGGTGGCTCACTCCGTCGCTCGCTTATATGATGGACAAAAGCGGCTGGGCTCGTCGTATTGTTTCTCCAAGGCAGATGTTACGAGGCGGAATCCCGGAAACCTTTTCAGCACGATCGCACGTGACCTCGCCGACCATGATGCCCAGTTCAAATCCGTTCTTTGGGGGATCGTGAAAGACAATCGGTCCCTCCGTACATCGATGTCACCCTCGGAGCAGATCGAGTTTCTCGTTGTCCAACCTAACACAGACCTCCATACCATTGGACCTCTCGTGATCGTCATTGATGCCCTTGACGAGAGCGGAGATCGAGATGAGCGCCACCGACTTCTAACTACACTATCAAGGCACATTTCCGAGTGTGACCTGCAGGCCAATCTCCGCTTCCTGATCACTGCTTGCCCAGAAAGCGATATCCTAGCCGCGTTTCCATCTGGTCCGCACGTCGCTCACAAGTGTATGGGGGACATCTTCCAAGAGGTCGTCGACGGAGATATCCAGCGGTTCATACACCATACCCTAGACCAGCATCCTGAGCCATTATTGATTTCACAGGGGTCGTCTCGACTAGTCGTCGAACGTTCTCAGCATTTGTTCCAGTGGGCTGCGACCGCGTGCAGATTCATCTGTGGCGCTGGCGCTGTCGGACTTACCCCATCGAAGCGACTCGAGATAGTCTTGCAAAATAGCAACCGCGCCACCACCCGTCCTCTCGATGAGCTGTACGAGAGCATATTAGGACAACTATTCACTAATGACGACGCCCGAGAATGCTTCCGGGAGGTCATGGCCATCATACTTACCCTCCAGGAGCCACTATCATTCAACTCCCTATCCGCCCTCTTCGACTCTGACCACGGCCCAAACGTCCGCGCTATTATCGAACCTATGGGGTCCCTGTTAGATGGCGTATTCGATGAAGATAGACCCATCCGCCCACACCATATGTCATTCCGTGACTTCCTGCTCGACGATACGCGCAGCTCCACCTTCTGTGTCCCTATATTGTCTCAGCATTCTGTCATGATTGGACGAGCATTGCTAGCCTGCATGCGAAGGATGCTCAAGTTCAACATTTGTAACCTGAAGGACTCCTGACTTTTTAATGCTGCTGTCCCCAACCTATCAAGTCAAGTGACAAAGGCCATTCCCCCATACCTCTCATATGCATGCCAACACTGGATGGATCACATTGCAGATACCAACTGCACCCCGGAACTGTTAGATGAAGTCACCCTTTTCTTCAAGACCTACCTCCCCTATTGGCTTGAAGCCATCAGCCTCCTTTCCCATTCCTCACCACTATCCACTATCTTATCAGCAGTAGAGACCTGTACCTGCTTGATGAACTGGGCCAAGGTGAGATAGACCCTGATGACTAGTTACAAGGGCTAAACAAGACATTGCAGGGCAAAGAAATAGCCACTGTTGCAGCAGACACATCCCAATTTGTCCAGGTGTTTGCTCCTGTGCTCCAAGAGTGTACCCCCCACCTATACTTGTCAGCCATGCCTCAGACTCCCAGTGGCTCCCCTCTCTGTAAACTCTGGGAGGGTCAACTCCTGAAACATGCCTCCATGAGCTGTGGACAACCACTGAGCTGGCCAGTTAAAGTACACATCTTGCAGGGCCACACATCTTTAGTCTTGTCTGTTGCATATTCCTCAAATGGTAGGCATATTGTCTCTGGCTCAAGGGACAAGACCATTAGGGTGTGGAATGCAACCACTGGTCAGACTGTGGCAGGCCCATTTCAGGGGCACACAGGTGGGGTCAACTCAGTTACCTATTCCCCAGATGGCAGTCATATTGTCTCTGGCTCAGATGACAAGACAATTAGGGTATGGAATGCAACCACTGGTCAGACTGTGGCAGGTCCATTGAAGGGGCATACAGATTGGGTCAACTCAGTTGCCTATTCCCCAGATGGCAGTCATATTGTCTCTGGTTCTCAGGACAAGACTGTTAGGGTGTGGAATGCAATCACTGGTCAGACTGTGGCAGGTCCATTAGAGGGGCACACAAATTCAGTCAGTTCTGTTGTCTATTCCCCAGATGGCAGTCATATTGTCTCTGGCTCAGGGGACAAGACCATTAGGAAATGGAATGCAACTACTGGTCAGACTGTGGCAGGCCCATTTCAGGGGCACACAGATTGGGTCAACTCAGTTGCCTATTCCCCAGATGGCAGTCATATTGTCTCTGGCTCAAGGGACTGGACCATTAGGGTGTGGAATGCAACCACTGGTCAGACTGTGGCAGGTCCATTTAAGGGGCACAGAGATTTAGTCTGCTCTGTTGCCTATTCCCAAGATGGCAGCCATATTGTCTCTGGCTCCTGGGACATGACCATTAGGGTGTGGAATGCAGCAACTGGGCAGACTGCAGCAGATCCATTGAAAGGGCACACAGAATCAGTCAGATCTGTTGCCTGTTCCCCAGGTGGCAGCCATATTGTCTCTGGTGCAGGGGACAATACCACCAGAGTGTGGAATGTAGCCACTAGTTGGAATGCAATGGGCTACATGTCCCCTATCCAATCTGTGACTGATTCATCTAATGGTAAGTGAATTGTATGATTTAACTTTAATCATGACTTTGGAATGAAATACTAATTCACTGCTCTATACTAGTTCCATTCTTGAGCCATACAGATTCTATCACCTCAGTGGCCTACTCACACAATGGTAGGAATATAATCTCTGGCTCAAGGGACAAGACCATTAGGGTATGGGATGTGACCAATGGCCTAACTATGACAGGCCCATTTGAAGGACACATGGGTCCAGTCACTTCACTTGCTTGCTCACCTGATGACATCTATGTTGCCTCAAGCTCTAGTGACAAGACTATTAGGATTTGGAATCTAATTTCTGATCAATCTGTTGGAAATCCACTCAAGGGACATACTGGCTATATTCTCTCCATTGCCTACTCACCTGATGGGAACCATATTGCCTCTGGCTCTCAGGACAAGACAGTTAGGATCTGGGATACAACAACTGGCCATTCTTATTCACTTCATGGACATCTAGGCTGGGTCACCAGTGTTGCCTTCTCACCTGATGGCAAGCAGATAGTCTCTGGTTCAGAAGACAAAACCATCAGAATTTGGAACACTATGACTCACCATTGTATGGCAGGTCCATTACAGGGACACATGGGTTCTGTGACATGTGTTGCATACTCACCTGATGCTAGTGGTATGCATTTTGTCTCTGGTTCCTGGGACAAGACCATTAGGGTTTGGGTGTTGAGAGATGAGACTTTGATGAAGATCTCATATTGGACATATGATGTTTCTAACTTCAGACTTCATCTTTCATACGTCATATGATCTAGACCATTCTAGATTCATATCTAGATTGATACCGGTTCTAGAGCGGTTCTAGAACTGAGGTGAGTCACTATCATATTATTCATTTCAGATGATAGTGAGATAAGAGTCCTTTATGCTATTGGATGATAAGAATGTGTATTACTCATACGATACGATACGACCATATCTTTAGTCATTTCTCATGACTCATTCTTATCTCTTATTGTTCTTATCCTTCCATTCTTATTGGTAGATAAGAACCTCACATATGTATATAAGAGGGGACACATACATCGAATCCCCTCAACCAGTTAATTGACCACCCATGTCTTTGGTTCATCCATTGTCTTCACCTCAGCCAAACTTCCTTGATCATTAGAACTGTGAGTGATTCCTCCTCACAGTTCGAACATAACCTCTGCCTCGACTTTGCCCGGGCCTTCCACCCGCTGCATATATAGTCGATCCTTGTAACCTCGGTACGAGAGATTAGAGAGTTGGGTAGCTCCATCTCTTTATTGGGATGTCCATACTAGAAGGTCAATTACAGATCCATTCCAAGGACACACAGATCCTGTCAGTTGTATTACCTATACACCTTGTGGCAGGCAGATCATTTCTGGGTCTTTTGACAAAAGTATTCAGATCTGGAATCCAACTACTGGAGAATGTGTGGCTGGTCCATTCTGGTTACATTCATCTCCTATCACCTCCATTTCCTGCTCCCCTGATGAAAGCTACATTGTATCTAGTGCCTGGGGCCAGGCCATAAAACTCTGTACCATAACTACTGGTGAGTTTAACATCTTTCAGTTCCAAGGGATGGAAATAATATAGACTTTTTCACCAATTGTTAGGTATAATAAGAGAATATCCACTCTATCTAGTCCCTGGCTCAAGTGACTGGACACAGAATGATGTTACTTGTCACCATGTGACAGACCTATTCCAAGGGCACATAGATTCTGTGTTGTCTGTTGCCTATTCCCCAGATGGCAAATATGTTGTCTCTGGCTCAAGGGACAAGACAATTAGGGTATGGAATGCAACCACTGGTCAGACTGTGGCAGGTCCATTTCAGGGGCACACAGATTGGGTCAACTCAGTTGCCTATTCCCCAGATGGCAGTCACATTGTCTCTGGCTCAAGGGACAAGACCATTAGAGTGTGGAATGCAACCACTGGTGAGACTGTGGCAGGTCCATTTCAGAGGCACACAGATTGGGTCAACTCAGTTGCCTATTCCCCAGATGGCAATCATATTGTCTCTGGCTCAAGGGACAAGACTATTAGGGTGTGGAATGTAACCACTGGTGAGACTGTGGCAGGCCCATTGAAAAAGCACACAAATTCAGTCAGTTCTGTTGTCTATTCCCCAGATGGCAGTCATATTGTCTCTGGCTCAAGGGACAAGACCATTAGGATGTGGAATGCAATCACTGGTCAGACTGTGGCAGGTCCATTGGAGGGGCACATAGATTCAGTCAGTTCTTTGCCTATTCCCCAGATGGCAGCCATATTGTCTCTGGCTCCTGGGACAAGACCATTAGGGTGTGGAACATCAGCAAAACAACCCTTTGTCTGGACAGTACTACCCAGACTGTGACAGACTCTCACAGCAAGGTACCTAACTGGCTAGAGCTGTCCAGAAAATGTCAAAAAAATCCTGCCTATAAAGTGGTCTCAAAAATTTTACCATATATTTTTATCATCAAACATATGTCTTTGGTACATTGGCCCTGACCATTTTATTCAACTGACTCATATGGTGTGCAAAGAAATATTGTGGGAAAAGGGCTGTTTTGCTGATGAATGCAACCACTGGTCAGACTGTGGAAGGTCCATTGAAGGGGCACACAAATTCAGTCAGCTCTGTTGCCTATTCCCCAGATGGCAGCCATATTGTCTCTGGCTCAGATGACAACACTATTAGAGTGTGGAATGTAACTACTGGTCAGACTGTGGCAGGTCCATTCCAGGGACACACAGATGCAGTCTACTCTGTTTCCTATTCCCCTGATGGCAGATATATTCTCTCTGGGTCTGGAGACAACTCTATCAAGATCTGGAACACTCAAAAACTCCTTTCCTTTTCTGATTTGTATATGGACAATCATTGGATCAAGTCCTCTAATGGTGCTTGCTTTGGTTGGATTAGTCCTGTCTGTGCCCCTTATCTTCCTACCCATTCTTTGGTGATATCTTCTGACAGAGCTCATCAACTTAGTATTGATAGTTCCTTGTTTGGGGAATCATGGATCACTTGTTGGAAATAGTTGTGCTATATGCATTTGTTCTTTTCTTTCTTTACTCACAATAACATGTTTCCATGGGTCTCTGTTGCATAGCATAGTATGACAGCATACTATTCTGTTGGTGTGGCACCATGGAAGTTAGAGGTTTCATCATTGGATATGTGATCACATCAACTCATTGCAGTAAAACCCAAGTAGGGGCCAGGTATCATTACAAGTGATATCATCACACAAAACACTCAACACACATAAAACAGGAACAATCAGAAGAAAGGGAGACAAAGTGCACATACATACAGCAAAGTAGTAATGTCCCAGTTTACAAGTATGATGCAGTAGAGCCTGAGGTAGGGACTGGACATCACAATCTGTCGAGATCAGTGGTATTTCATCTTCAGATCTTCATCTCTAGATACCCTGATCTTAGATCGATCTTTGATCTGATCTACTGTTTCTCAGATGGAACAATC
>JBBPMU010000168.1:0-44636 GCA_038090475.1 Wakefieldia striispora | reverse complement strand
CAAACAGACGAGAACGACTGTGCTTGCCATTGCAATATCAAGGGATGGCAAATGGATTGTCTGCGGAACAGCAGAGGGGGCGAGCGTTTGGGATGTGGAGCTGCAGGAAAAGGCCTGTCATGTCAAGGGTGCCGGTGGCGAGTGGGTGCAGGCAGTGGACGTGTCCCACAACTCGGCGCGGATTGCGACAGGGACCGAAGGAAAGACGGCGTGTGTTGAACATCGCGACGGGTGAGCAGCTTGTCGGTCCAATCAAGTTCAACAGCACGATCAGTAGCGTCCGATTCTCTCCGAATGGGGAGCGACTTGCTGCTTGTGTAACACGTGGCCCGATCATCGTCTTGGACAGTCACACCGGTCACAGACTGCTCATAATTGACACCAAGACAGCGTTGGGCTACATTTCCACTTGGCTTGCATGGACCAGCAATGGAGACCGGATTTTTCACACTTGTGAAGACCACAAAGTCAAGTCATACGATACGTCGACGGGTTCCCTGCTTGCCGAGTCACGAATCATAGGCATTTATCTCAACTCTATCGTTCTAGCGAGCAGCGGAAAATTTATAGCTGCCAGTACAACCCGCTCCATCTCATTCTTAGATCCATCCACCGTCTCTCACATCAGCCCTGTCATTGAGGATGACGATCTAATACACTCAATTGTTCTGTCTCCCGACAGTAGCTACCTTGCAGCAGGACGACGTGACGGGAAGATTTCCATCCGTAACCTCAGCACTCTCCTCCCGGACTTGTTTGTCGGCGTAAGTGCTTGTGCGTACATTCTCCTGACAGGATAGCCCACAGTTCAACAGATTTCAACTCCAGAGGAAGAACGACACGGTGAACAGCATGGAACCCTGGATACTGACGAGAATTTCACTCATGACTCTGATCCAGTACGTGTTCAGCCTTCGCAAGGCCCTTCTGACACCTTCATGGCATCTTTTTTACATCAGGCATCCAGCATCGACGACAAAGGGCCCCAGAGCAGAGATGATGATGTCGATCTTCTCGAGGTACGAATTCGCCCATCTGTTTCTAGACGAATTCTCAGGACACCATAGATTGAAATACCAACAAGTGCGCCCGTATCCACCACCGCATTCGACTATGATGAGGTTCATGACACCTTCAATGTTCCCTGTAAGCGTGCTAACGTTGCCATAGCCGCCTTCTCCTGTATCGTCCATCCGTCCTCACTTGGATAGGGCACCATCGCTTGAGTCATCCTATGCCGTATTCCAGCCCACCCTCCTCGCATCGACGTCACCCCCTTCCGATCCACGTCCAGAAGAACATCTCGGTGCCATTGACTCACACAAAGGTGGGCCAACTATTTGGAAATGGCCGAAAAGGACGGGAAGGTGCGCGGAGTACCCAGCTAGTCGACGTTCCGCAAGCCCTGGTTCACCCTCCGATTCACGGCACTCGCCGTCGCTACCACGAGACGATCCCCCTCGCCACCCGCGAAGTTCGACGATGACCGCTCAACAGGATCAGGCGAGCATCCTTTCTTTTGACAAACGATCAATGTACAGCGTATCTAATCATACTATAGCGAACATATGTCGCACCCGCTGGAGAAAGAGTCAGATGGTTCACGCATTTCCTCCGGGGCGCGCTGCAACCAACGCAGCCCACCCCAACTCCAATCCTTCACGTACCACCACCGGATGCTGCTCAACACAAACCAGCTTCTGTATGTCACTTCTCTCCCAGTGGATGGATCGTGACGTTATAGCTGACGTCGCGTTAGCCATTGCCAGGGAGCGACCCGCCTCGATCTGTGGGTGGAGGAACTCCCGTGACGGTAAGCATACTTTTCTCGAGGCTGTATCCAAAGACTTAGGACAGTGGATTAGATCCAGCAACCTGCTGCAAGACGCAGATTTAGAATTTCGTTCTCAGTACCAGCATGGTTAGTATGCTACCGATGTGGTAGCGTGGATGAGGCACCTTGACGCAATCCATGCGAGTGGATGCGACATGTTTTACACTATTGACTGTAACCATATACCTCATTATATATACCCCCCTCTCCCATGTTACATCTCCAGGACACTGTTATCCACAATCTGGACATGCCAATCCGAATGTCTGCGTTTCTCCACGTTGGACTTATAGTAATACTATCATGTGAAGTCGTAGAATGAAACATGCACTCATGTCGGCTAGTCGGACTTTGCCGACTTGGAGTACTCCCATGCCTTCGCCTCGAGGTATCGGATACGAGCGCTTGTTCCGCGGTGCCTCGTCTCTGGCCACCGGCGACCATGAGCCCAATCGACAAACCAGCGCACAGCGCCAAGTCTAGTACCTCCAAAAAACGGCGAAAAGTAGCGCCTCGGAGGCGCATCAAGGTTTCCGCCAGAAAGTCGGTGAGAACCACCTCGTTCGCTGCCCGTTCTTTACTTGGCCTCTTAACGACCTTGATACGAAAGAACCCGAGTCCCCCTGATGTGGACACGAACCCAGTAGAGAGACACCCGTGCAAGTCTGATTCGAAAGGAAGGACGCAGGACGTGAGTGCGGGTGACATGTCCGGATTTGCTTGTGGCTTTAATCTTCATTTCAATGACGGCCAGTTCATCGGTGGCGCGCCAGTAAAGACCTCGAGCGTCAAGACGTTGGCGATATAACGTTAGACATGAGCGGGCGGACGACTCCGGAGCTCAGCTGCTGTTGGACACTTCGTAGGCAAACAAAATGATGCGTTCCAAATCACGCCGCTGAGTGGCAGTGATGCGGTTCGTTTCCTTTCGAGTACGAGTCGATCGTCATGTATTCATGGAGGAGACGGGGCATGGTCTAGCGAACAGTCTAAATAAAGTAGTGACACGCCGGGAGGCATAAGTACTTCAGTGCACATCTCTAGGAACCGGACGTCTGTAGACTGCGGATGATCGCATCCTGACGAAAACGCTGCCAAAGGCATCCAACGGAACTGCGGGGGATTCTTTGTCAGTAGAAAGGTTGACAGCGTTCTCGCGAGACACTGACTCGGCGAGCTTGCTGTAGGCGACGACCGGCGCCATGACGACTACTCCCGCGATCACAAGAGCCACGGCGCCAGCTGCAGCGGGTGGTGCAATAATCGCTTTTACCACAGGGCGGCCTACCCGGCCCCAATGATTAATCTGTGGTAAGATGAAACCTGTATCTGTCGAGCCTTCAGTGCTGGCATCCACGGTTTTGATCATCTGGTTGATAGCGTCTAGTACGTCATCTAAGTAGTTCGTTCGTTTCAGCAGGGCGAAGATTAACAAAGAAAAAAGGACGTATCGGACCTCTCGTAGGCATGTTGATCTGCCAAAAAGGCGTTTCTTTCGGTCCTAGGAGGTCTCCAAACAAGTAGTCATGCTTCAAGTTCCCGTATTGTGTGGTTTTGCGAACCTCTTCGCGTAGTGTTCCTATCTCATTCAGTTACTTCTGGTGACAAGCTCATGGGTATAGCTTTTCACTCACTATTCCCAACTAGTACGTGAATGGCGAAAGCAGGGCCAAGCAACGAAGCCGGGGGTTTGTACGACCTTGAAGCTGAGGGATCTGCAGCTTGCTGGGGGAGAAGCAGGTCAATAATCTCGCATATCTTGCCCTTGAGGGCCTCCACACCGAACCCTGCACGAACGTCAATCAGGTTTCTGGTGAGAAAAGGTACTCCTGCACACACCTACGTTGACTAGGGAACACAGAATGGAAACACCTGCTTTCTGGGTGCTCCACTCGTCAGTCTTCAGCCAAGACATGCCCCGTTCCACCAAGTTATCGGTCAGTTTGCTCTCATCTAGACAAATTTAGTACAACCAACGTAGAACATGGAATATCAAACGTACAACCCTGGAGACTCTTCAGGTACATCAATCCCGTGCGCATCCATCGCGGTGTCCCTGCTCCAAGTTTGTGCTCCAGCAGGCTAGTAATGTCGTGTCCTAACACTCCGCGCCTCAGTTCATCTAATCGACATACTCAGGAATAGAACAAGCGAAGAGAATAGGTTGACGTTACCGTATCTCATCAAGTCTTCAAAAACGATAAACCCTCCAGTTGGACCAATTGCTTCGTCAAAGTAATCCAATCTGATCATATTGACAATATATCTGATAATGCGAGGTTGAGATTTCACCAGCTTCCTAAATTCCTCTGAAAGGCATCAGAATATGTCATTACACAGCAGGATACTGACCGACCATTGGTGAGGCATCTCGTCAGGGCATATGCAGCTAGCAAGGCCCCACCTCTGAATTGTAGCTGCTTCACGAAAACGTCCATGACACCTCTGCTAAGGGGGTGACCGGTCAAATCGACCTCAGCTGATCCGTTGATAAATAACGTGGTATCCATCGTGTATTTTCTTCTTACCTTTGCGCATCTGGAGTAGAATGAAGATAACAGAAGTCCGTGCACGTATGTCACGCCCACCAGCAGCATTTAGAAAGGCCTTGCTGAGCTTTTTGTGGTCGTTTCCTAGTTGTCCAGCAAGATAAATGGAAAGGCGACACTCTAAATGAGGGCTCACTAGATAACACTGGGTAAAGGACAGAACTTCCGATCCACATCCAGCTCGCACTCTTGCCAGGCAAGTACCTCTGTGTCCAGGACAGATTGGACCCGGGATGACGCCCTGCAGGGTCCTCGTGGATGCACAATACAGTAAGTGCCGCTGTTGCTAAAAGCCCGACACGCCCATTATGCTTTCTTGCCAGCTCATGAAGCCTCGTTTTCGCCTTTGAGCAAAGTTGTGGTGCTAAATACAGCCGGATCATTGGGTGTCAACTTCAACATTGTCGAACACATGCCTTTTAGGACAAGAGCGACGACGACACGTAGCGCAGCAATAAGGTGGCTTGGATCTAGTAGAGGCGTCAGATAACTTTATGGCGAGAATACATGCAACAAAACCGTTTGGGCGCAGCATCAAGAGCACTCTGTTTCTGCGTGTCTCCCCATCAGATTGCTCATCGAGTTTATCCAGTATGTTTTCCGGACCTGATCGAAGGTTAGTGCCCACCTGCATGAATAGTTAGCGAGCGTACAGTACCGCACAAGCGAGGAAAGAGCCTCCAATACAGCTGCAGAGTCCTCTTTTGGTGTCTTTATAACTTTGTCTAATAGCTGCAAGAAGCTATCAATCACTCCATCTTCCAAAATTGACTGTCGCAGGTGTTCATGTTTTGCTATACGAGGTAAAAGGCGTACAGCCCTTCGACAGTCCTTCTCAGACTTTAGAGAATGTACGAGGGAATTGCGGGCCTCCGTGGCCACCTCCTTCAGCAAGGCCCCCTTGCTGTCGGCTGCGTGTGGAGATCGAGTTCAAGGCTATAGATGAAATGCAACGCATAACGCACATGGACTCGTGGCCTCAGCGGACGCAACGATCGCAACAAGTCTTACCAGGCCAGATTGTTTGGCAATGAGGTCATCAAGAATTTCCCGCCGATCGGACGTAATGGGTGATTGGCCGTTACCTAAGAGACCGGCCTTCATAAGAGTTACTATATCATCCGGAGAGGAAACTCACTGAATCTGAGCACGAACAATAGTCTGTGTAGATCGTAGTGAGCTGTGGCTCCAGCCACTCTCAGGTTGTTAAAGAGCGTATCATAAGTTGTTTGATCGATGGTATCCCACTCCCAAATGTCCTCCAAGCCAAACGTAGGAACATCAGTCGAGAATGGATTTCCAAACTCCCTTCCGAAGGTTGCTTCCGGAATGTACGAGCGACTGAACTTAATAGAAGCATGTATCGTTTGTCCAGGGATAATGCGACGAGGTTTACAGAGATGCCACCTAAGGAGTGATTAGATGTAGACTTCACTAGAAAGAGTATCGCACCTGCGAGCATTCTCCCCGGCACCACTAAATGAAACCTGATGTTGAAGTGGGAGAATTTCGATCAATCTCCAAGAGGGCGACATTGAACGGGTCGTTCCGAGATCAAGATCTTCATCCGTGCAGAAGATATCCTCAGCTTTCAATAACAGCCCACTTGCAACCGCCTCTCGACGCATCCACATAAGCGAAACCTTCCCTGCGTGGGATGGCTTTCTCGAGTGATGCTTCCCGCCTCTGCACAGAGCTTGAGCGTTATGAATGAGATAGCAGCACAACAAGAACATACACATCGGAATGGCACCCAGCGAACCACACCTCCTTGATATCGATCACCTTAGGCTGGTTGGCGCTTACATTTTTGAGACATACACTCTCAGTAGGCGTGGTTTTGCCCTCCTTAAGGTCAGTGTCGCCATTGGGAGAGACCTTCAAATCCTCAGTTGTTGAGGCTTCTGGATCATCGATCACTACTTCAGAGCCTTCGGTGACCCCCAGCTTCTTGTTGTTGTCTTCCTTCACAACACCGGTTTCTGGAAGACCGTCCTCAACAGATCCACCGGAGTTCAGGGAGTTCATCTTGAGGAAATACTCCGGTAAAAATCTGACCCGACGCTCATCGAGAGCGAGCGCGTGTCGTATGTGGCAAGCATGTTCTGCAGTCGAGGTAGGGGAGACAAATGTCCCCTCGCTCAAAACCAACTGAAGATACAGTGTCCCTGGCCATTTTAAACACCGTGGATCAAGAGATGCGATTAAGGCAAACGTACCACACCCCAATAAAATGCACTCGCGAATCCTCCCGAGAGAACATTTTTCTGAATTCTCGCGCCATGTAGCTCGCGCCTGGTTTGCGAAGCATGATGGACTCAAAGTGGTCGTACGCACTACCGTTACGTGTCATTGAGATAGGGCCATGATGAAGGGGCCTTACTCTAACCTTCCGATTTGCCTCGGAGTGGAATTCTTGATCAACCCGACCTAGTAAGCACATCAATTAAGCGTGAACACCATTGCAAATAGAGAGCAGAATGCCACCTCGTGTATCATCCATGCTAGAATCCTGACTTGATACGCACCCCGAGAGAAGCCTACTCAGTTCGTCATCACCTTACATTACACTGTTAGCCCGTGAGCTAGACAAACCGAAAAGGTATATCCGGTCGCCTTCCTGGTACTCCCCCGCTAACCAGCCGTAAGCATCTTTCACGATCTCTGACATATTCCTGTGCGACATTAAGACTTGATTGCACAGGAAAGCCTCAATCAAAATCTCACCATGCAATCACCACATCTAGCTTATCGGCAATGACCCTGTGTGCGCGCTTGAATACATGTGCCACTTTTGGTCCTGTCCCTATGCCGCCCAAGTAATACTTGTGCTGTTCAACACCCTTGTTATCACAATCGACGGCTTCCAACAATTTCACGACATTAGTATTCTGTCAGGATATGAGCAATTCGAATTAAAGGGATACGAGTAGCACCACATACCTTTCGACCGAACTTGTTTGTTGTGCCATCTATGCCAACGATGAGGTTCCTTTGCGTTTTATTCGGTTCAGCCGGGGAAGAGGTATGCGGAGAAGCTGCTAAACCTTCCGCAGGAAGGGATCGACTTGAGATGGGAGGCATGGATGAAAGTGGGGTGTTGGAACCTCGAAAGTACCCACAATGCCTTAAAGCTGTTGTTGCAACATGGGAACCAGACGACAGCGGCGCTTAGCACATGGGCGCTTCTGGGTCTATGTGCCGTGTGGCATCGCCACTGATAGTACTGCTCGCAGGCCCAACCCACGGGCCACGAAATAATTCCATCCTCGTGGGTCACCACCAGCCCATACAGCCTATGGTGTTACCGGGACACTACGAACAAAGTTACGTTTCTCCGTCACATTCACCGCAGTCGAGAAGCAGCATGTAATAGAGACGTCGATCAGTAGTTTGGAACGTGATTGAAACGTTGAAGTTGGGGGAAACGGGTCAACGTAACCTGAGTCGGATTTTGCCGAGCACGATCATGCCCTGGCCAACCTCAAGGTGACCACGGGAACTTTAAGCGCCGAGCATCGAGGATGAGCCTAGTTGACAAGCCGGGGCACCATACCGAACTACTTCCCGAAAAGCAGTGAGGCACAACAAGCCTACTACCCGAAAAACGGTGAGGCATATATTTTACTATCATCCTTTCTGACTTTTTTGACGGTCTTGGCACAAGAATTCAAGTACACCTAACACTGGCATTAAATACCAATCCCGATCTCCTTCGAACCCGGTAGAGAAAGATCCGCACGAGCCTGATTCAAAAGGAAGGACACACGATGTCAGTACGGTCGCCCAGACTCAGTGCCACCTATGGCTTAATCCTCATTTTATGGTCAATTCATCGGCGGGACTCCAGCGAAAGCCTCAGACGTCAAGACGTTAGCATCAAAACGTTAAACATTGACTTGCCCAGCAATCCGCCGCAACCTCAAGTCTAATTTGACGTGTGTTCAGCTGAGCTTTGCAATTACACTAACCATTGGTATGATTTATGTCACTTCTGACTCGAAATGGAAAGGAAGCTCGCCACCATTCGAGCGGCCGGACGCCTCCTGACACCGGCACGTAGTATTAATCGGCTCTGCAGTTAAGCCGAAGTTGGGTTTTTCTATGTATTGGGCCTGTTACTGTTGGCAAAGACGTAGGTAACAACAAAAATGATGCGTTTCAAGTCAGCGACATCGTCACTTCATAGCGCAGGACTTGGGTTCGAGATCCAATGACAGCAAGAGAGGATAACCTACGACATCGCAACCATCTTGTGCAGGGACCTCTGCCACCGCTTCCTCACCACTACCTCATGCCCTCAGCCTCGCCTACCCTGCTCCATCATTTCGTATAGTTTGCGTGCGAGTCGATCGTCATGAAGGGGACAAGATATGCTCTAGCAGAGGGTCCAAACAATGGTCACGCTCCAGGCTCGCCTTTCACGACTAGAAAAGGTGATACATTCGGGTCCCCTTCAGGATCGGTATGGTAGTGTGGGTACATGGTGCGCCGTTGATTCTCTGCGGTCCTTGTCAGGGGCACGTGCCTTTAGTCGAGGCAGTACGCCGACAGATCGCACGAATTTGGAGAAATGGCAGCACTGTATCGCTGAACTGAAGGAGTCGGGCCGTAGGGAGTGGGAGCACAGGCGAGAGACTGTTTGAGGCAGCGAGCGCGAGTCCAATGATCGGAATATCCAACAACGACGCAGCGGCTAAACCGAATACTGGGATACCGGAGGAGCTCTTACCCAGTCACCAAGAGACAAGTTATTAAGCACATCGGTAGTCCCACTTCCATCCACCGATGACACTTTGTCTTGAAGTGCTTTGGGCGGATTGAGACATTATGCATTCAGGACCAATGTGTTTGACTAGAAGGTGACGAAGACTCGCGGATTTGTGAGGGTGATAAAGAGGATGAGCGTAACAGTACGGTTAGTGTCGGCCTGGACACGTGTAGATACAATGTGTGTAACTCAGTCGTGATGGTAAACGACTGAGGTGCATGGCTTCCTACAGCAACTTCGTTATGAACGCGTCCAGCAACATCACGTTTTCATGCTGCGCACATTACTTATCGCACACTGGTAATAGGACCATGCTGACTTCACAACGGGTCCGTGGGAAGATGCAGTGCTTATCTTACCACGCCATGGTGTGGAGCAAGGCCGCATGCCCACCACAATCAGCACACTATGTTTCAATGCCATGCAGAGGACCGCATCAAAGGTAAGATATTTCATTGAGCCGGAGTATCGAAATTGATAGCAAAGGGTTCGTCAGGCGAGCTATCGAGTCTACCAGAACGCTATGCGTTCGCCGTGTGTCACTGAGCAGGATCCAGCCAATGCGAGACCTAGTTGGCATAATTGAGGTCACTGTTGGTATGAAAGTCATGGGTAACACAAAACATTCGGACTGACCTCGGTATCACCAACGGGGCACGCAGCACTGTTGTCGGCATTCTTTAATCACCCAAAGAGCCATCCATTAAAAGAAACAACGCTGGTCATTCAGCTGCGGCACAGACCACTCTGCATTCTTATGAAGCTGGATCGCACAAAAGCAAGGCCTCTAACAAACTTAGAAGCGTCAGTAATCCCTGTGGAACCCGTCACGCAGAGATATCGCATCAAGGTTGGCGTTTACGACGAAAAAAAGAAAAAGGAAAAGATTGTACAACGCACTGTGAAGAGACAGCAATTTCCAATGAGGGCCGCATATATTTGCGCGACTTCCTGCGGCATCTTCGTTATGGACATCCACGTGTGGGTCGACATCGCAACACCACTCACGGGTGGCCTAAATCTCTTCAACCTACTGTCTCGCAGCTCTGGGCGGTATTTTCTGATCCCCACCCCACTGGTAGCGTTATTATGATCGATAACCTGGAACAAGTCAGGGAATCCATCTAGCCCAAAATTCTCCAGGCGATACATTCAAATGAACTCCTTGCCGAGGACGATCGGCTGGAAGAGTTAAGTAAGAAGACAATGGGATACGATAGACTGATGTTGATTGTCAACGTTGACCTATTATTTGCACATATTGTCGATATTGGATGGGGGTTACACTTTCTCACGATTTATGGGGGTGGCAGAGACCTTGTCAAAGCAAGGTGACTAGTAGACTTAGTATAGTAAGGTAAACAGCACTAGTATTCGACTTTCGTTCAAAAGAAAAAAGGACGTGACGATCATACAAAAAAATTGAACGCTCTCAGAGGGATATGACACCACCAAGGACGGCTCTGTTGACTAGCCCGAGGTGCTGGTCGAGCAGATCGGACCCATCCACGAGCGTTGACTTGCTTGTCCACTCAACGTTCTCACCCCAAGTCTTCTTGAACCTTTCGATCTTGTCGTTTTGTCCTGTGATCTTGAGGTACTGGAAGACAGCTTTCCAAGCACTATCGAGGGCGCCAACGACCCAGCTGCCGGATGGAGTCATCCTTAAGTTGTTCATTCTTTGGCACCAGTAACAACGACAACTCACGCGTGACGGGTACTGATGGCCTCCCCTGCGAAGTGCAAGCGATTGTCTGCCGCAGGCGTGTTGAGCGCAGTGTACAGACCCTCAAAGTCGCCAGGGCCAAAGTCTGCGAATGCGCCTGATCACAAAAGCGTCAGTCGTGAATGACAGGTCGTGTCGACAATGTATTTACGTACCCATGGTGTGCGCATCACGGCCCCAGTCCTTGGCATTCATGTCGACAAACTCATCTTTGAGGAATTCGTACGTGATCTCGGAGCTCAAGTGGCTGTGAGCCTCTGCTAGATTGCGAAGGACAAGCTCCTTGAGTATCTCCTGCTCTTCTAGGACAGCGAGAGCACCGAGACGCTCTGCGTCTGCCGTCCATGAGTAGCTGGCGATGAGTACCTTTGGCGGAGTATCAGAGTCGACGCCGTAAGACGGGTACACGATCGTGCGGATGGGGAGGTCTGTGAACGATTGGCCACCAACAATGCCTAATTTCGTCGTCCACCAGTTTGACTTGAAGAGTATGGCGATCTTGACCGAAGGTCCGTAGTCCAGCCCGCGCAAGGAATTCCTCTGCATGACGTTCAAACCAGCGTCGCTCATATTGACGGTACGAAGAACTGGAAGAGGGAGTGAGGATATAACATGCGAGTATCTCTTGGTCTCATTCCCATTTACTTGAACTGTGACGCATGGAGTTACAATGATCTTCCTGTCCATAGGGTTGGGTGTGGTCTGATCTTCATCAACCACTTCATCTACGATGTCAGACTCGGTTTCCTTCACACCGAAGGGAAGTCTGCCCTTCAAGTAACTTCCAGGGACGGAGACGATCATGTTGCCCTTACTGACGGACGTAACTCTCTTCTGGAATCGAATTGGCCCCCTCCTTTTCCTGATATATTCTTCCATCTTCTTCGACAGTGCCTCCGTCCCACCCCTGGGTTGCGTTAAGATATGTAGGTCCAATTCTGAAGTAAGGAATAAAACCTACTCAAAGCACTTCCAATCGACGTCCCCGTAATCGATATTACCAACCTGGGCGAACGCCAACAGCTCGAAGACCGCCTCCGTCAATCCTCGGTCATATGCACTGGTACTGTTCCCGAGAAGTTCGCACCAGTTCACGACATCGGTGGAAAGGTGCTGTGGAGGAAGCTGGAGGCTGTCGCTAGGCATATACTTCGAAGACATGTACGCGCGAACGGAGTATAAGTCGTTTGCCCTTAAGATTTCCCAGCCTCTCGTCTGGCCGGTTTTAAGATCGTTTATCACCATCCTGACGAACGGGTTGGTAACGTCGTCGTTGATAGCGTCTGCACCCGCGCGAACGTAGTCGGCATCCACATTCATCGACACGGCATTGAACGCATCCTTGGGTGCGTCGGTCACGGGTTGATGGATGCCGTTGAAGTAGTAGAAACCTGGGTTGGAGCCATCACGAGTGCGGTAGTAGTAAGGTATGAGCTTATCCCTGAGGCGATCTTTCCCTTCGTTCAGCGGTGGGTATTCGGTCAGCTCCGCTAGTCTCTTCATAGTTCCGTCCTTGTACTGTCCGCTCCCATCCTTCTTGGGAAGCGGGAAGCGCATAGCACCTTGTTCCTGCAGTATACGATCAGCATCGAGGACTTGTGGGAACGGCAGAAGCTCGTACATAATAGTCGTACTTGTCTCCTTGCGAAAATTTATAGGTTGAAAGACGACCACCAGTGCGGTTCGAGGACTCGAGAATTTCGTATTTGACATCGAGGGAGTCTAGCATCAACGCTGTGTAAAGGCCACCGACACCAGCGCCAAGGATGCCGACCTTCAGCTGAGGTAGGAAACGCAGTTGCTTGTTAGAGATGTCGAAGGTGTCAGGAATGGGCACAGATGCGTCACGCTGAAACGGAGGGAGTTGTTGAAGAAGAGAGGCGTGGTGGTCCTCTACAATACGTTTGCCGTAGAATCCCAGTGGATCACCGTAGAAAGGCATTGTGAGGACGGGAAGATCGGTTACAGGAGAAACCCTAGCAATGGGGTCTACCCTCGGATCGAATGGTTAAATACACACCGTCCATCGGTTCCACGGTTCCTCCAATAGGTGATTTCTTCCGCTGGCGTCCTTACTCAGATCGCTTTCCGCAGCACAGAACGGGCATCTGGAGAATGTTTCCATCAGCGTGTATGACGAGTCGAACAAGACATGAATACGGAATAGATTCTTGTGTGGGAAGCTTTCACCACATCCACTAGCATCAAAGGACGGAGCATTATTAAACCACGATGCCAAACCCGTATAACTTAAGTCGGCGGGCGCACGAGAAGTATGTGGCGGAACTTCTGAATTCTACTTTTTGGTTCCTGACCGCAGTGTTGATGACATATGCAAAGACTTGGTCTGATGAATTTCGACTTCAAATCATTTGATTCATTCCACAGGAATCAGATCGATCAGGCCTAGGATCTAGGCTCCAAGTGCTTAATTGTTCCATTGGATTGGAATTTCGGGTGTGTTCTATCGGCATTAGTCTGATTCCCGAAACTCGGTATTGTACACTGGCAAGACAGCTCTGCTAATGGCCGGGTGTGGCGAATGGTGGCGCGAAACGCTGCAATGCAGGGAGGCCGAGTGTCAATTTTGTACCGATGGGCATTGGTGTTACCGACTAGATGGTGCCTGGGCAATAATACCCGTTCTCCAGAGTCAAACAATGAGTATGGCAAATGCAATGCAGGTTTCGGCATTAGCCCAACATTCCTGCGACACAGTTTCAGGGACAGGGGTTGTATGCGCTCGGATTTAATCTGATGCGACCGGAGAGATTGACAGGCTTTCCGCTGAGGAAACGAAAAAAAGGAAGGACAGAATGACGCCACTTACGTAGGTAACCGACCCGGGCTGTTGTGGCTAAAATGTTCATGTTTGTCAAGTGGCCGCCTGTCGGTCAATTTTTCCCTGTTTCGCCTCGAGTCTGTTGCGGAGCCGTCACAGTCAGTTCTTTGTCCAAAGCTATTCTGTTTTCGCGGTGCATGACTACCGTCGGTACACTAATGCTGTACTTGGTGAAATTAGTCTTCAAGAAAGATACAGCCATGCGTGGGTTACCGTTTCGATCGATTCGCTGCTCCGAGAAGCATCACATCCGCATTACATAGTCCCCGGGGATCCTTGAATGCCGGTCTTTGCGGTGTCTGCTGGCGTATTTTTGACCTACCCATTTCAATCATTGCGATGCATTTTTTGGTTGCTGCGCATCGCCAGACATAAACCCGTCGGCACGTTTGATTGATTGTTCCTAACTTCCCCTATTAGCCCCACGTCGGCTGGCGGGTGCGCGTCATCCTGACCAATACTCCACCTGTTGCTGTCCATCGTGACAACCAGCAGCCATCCAGTCCATTCTCCAGGGCTAGGTTACGAAGGTGCCATACCTCCATACGGCCTGTCCTAGGTACCTCATCCATCGTGTAGGGACAAGATCACGAATGATGGGGATGGACCTCCGCGAAGGTATATGATGTGTCACCGTACTATGGCACTCGAATGGCACGACCGCAGGAATAGAATGCCCGTGGAAGCTGAGCCCTTTCCACAGGATTGCGATTATGCCTCACCGATCGCCGGGGTTCTCGAATATAAAAGAATCGTACGCAGCCCAGTATCATTCAGTCCGATCCCATTGTAACATCTGAAATGTTATCGTTGTCCTTTTTCGCGAATTTCCTCTTTTCCATATCTACTGCTTTGTCGCTCCCAAAGACACTGGCGACGACCAATGCCACATCGACTGCAACGCTGGGACCTACAAGTCAACTTAATATCGTGAACGCGAACATCGCACCTGATGGATTTAACCGGTCGTGAGTCGACATTGATCCATATTCCTGAATGCATCCCTGATGATGTTCATCAGTGCGGTCCTTGTCAATGGCGTTTACCCTGCACCATTGATTTCAGTCCAAAAAGTGAGACTGCGATGATAGCTAGACCGTGCGCTCATGTCTTCTAGAATGATCAACTTACTCTCCAAGTTGTCAACCAACTCACAGACACCACTATGGATGTTGAGACCAGCATCGTGTGTAACTGTGCATCTTACTTCCCGACGTATATTCTGATGCACTCTCCGAAGCATTGGCACGGAATCTTCCAGCAGGGAGGGACAAATTGGGCTGACGGTGTCTCTTGGGTTACTCAGTGTCCGATTCAACCACAGAACTCGTTTCAGTACCAATTCAACGTCGGCAATCAGACCGGAACGTACTGGTACCACTCCCATTATGCAAATCAATACTGTGACGGACTCCGAGGCCCACTGGTCATTTACGATCCCCAGGACCCTCTCCAATCTATGTATGATGTCGATGACGGTATGTTTTCATCAGTTTCTACACATGAGTCGCGTTGAATCCGCGAATAGCTACCACGGTTATAACCCTCTCAGATTGGCGAGCAAAATCTATGGGTGAATGTACTTGGCTGACACTGATCTAGGTATCATAATTCGTCTGTTACACTCGGCGCATTTTTTGGGCCGGTGCTAGAGGATTCAAGCCTAATCAACGGTCTTGGCCGCTACCCCGGCGGCCCGGCAGGCCCGCTCGCGGTCATTAATGTCCAACAAGGGCTACGCTATCGATTCCGTGTCATTGGGTTGTCCTGCGATCCTCAATTCAACTTCACGATTGATGGACATCGGATGACCATCATCGAAGTAGATGGGAATGAGGTGAACCCTGTACAAGCTGACTTCTTGCTCGTCTTCGCTGGTCAGCGCTACTCCGTGGTTGTTACAGCAAACCAGACAGTTGGAAACTATTGGGTTCGCGCTAGTCCAAATGGTGGCCCAACGGACGGTGGTATCAATGCAGCCATCCTGCGGTACAATGGAGCACCAGCTCAGGATCCCACGACGACAGCCGGCCCGTATCAGCTCGCATTCAATGAGAGCAATCTTCACCCTCTGACCAACCCAGCAGCTCCTGGGGTGCCTGAACCTGGAAAGGCGGACGTAAACTATGTGCTTGCTCCTGCCCTGAACACTACATCTGGATTGTTTATGATCAACAATCACTCCTTTGTTGACCCTCCTGTCCCTGTACTTCTCCAGATCCTCAGCGGCACACTGCAAGCTTCGCAGCTGCTACCAGCCGGGAGCGTGTATGAACTTCCCGCAAACAAGGTCATAGAACTAAGCTTCCCCAACCCTACTTTGGCACTCGGGGGTCCCGTAAGTGCTACACTAGTAAAACGTCGGTCTGAACTGACTCTCGCACGCGCCTCCAGCACCCTATCCATCTCCATGGCGTATGTGACCCACTTTGACTTTTTTGCCTTTGTTTAAGTAAACATCTTTTCATAGCACTCATTCTCCGTTGTGAGGATTGCGGGCTCCACTATTTACAACTTCGCAAATCCTGTCCGCCGTGATGTCGTGTCCATTGGCGGTTCACCTACAGATAATGTGACAATCCGTTTCACTACCGATAACCCTGGACCTTGGTTCCTTCACTGGTGGGTAGACTACTCAGAAAATCAATTCACCTCGTAATGATCTCGCGCTTCGGTTTCTAGTCACATTGACTGGCATCTTCATCAGTGCGTTCGCTCCGATAACACTGATCCCATTTTGTGGAGCTAACTCCTGTCTCTAGCGGATTCGCCGTTGTCATGGCCGAGGCGACGGATCAAGTAGCTACGGAACAGGTTCCAAGTGCGTCATCTTACCTTGCTATCACAAAACTGCGGAGATTAATCCCTTGTCACCACAGCCGCCTGGAGTCAATTGTGCAACAATTAACTCCGGGGTAATCGTTCCCGGAAGGATTCATGTCCGATTAAGATTTCGCATCGTTCCCCCAAATATTTCTCTCGTTGTCTCTAACTACATTTACTGCGGACTCTCTTCCTAATTCTCTTCGAAAGATGTATTTTATGGTACACTTAATTCTTTGGACACTCATCGTATTAGGAGGACGCCTAATGTCTTGATTATGTATATACGCGATCTAACGTTCTAATGCAACAGGAGCAGTATACTGCACCGGGGTCTAAGTTGTTATCGACGAGTAACGTTGTGCTGCACTGCATTGCCATGCTGGTAACATTCCGATGGGCGGCCGACTAGCACATTGCACTGGTTGTTGTCAGACAGATGGATCAATTCGTGTTCTTGGGTCGAGTTCAGTGAGATTGACTCATCCGATCGAGATGGGCTTGATGCATTTACTGTTTTGAGGCCTTCGCCTCTTACTAGTATTGACCGCGTGCCTGCCACTTAGGCATCACGAAAAGTGTCGAACCGGTGGCAATATGTCCCAGCCTGATTCATGTGGTGGTGGTGCATAAATCTATATAAATGATATATAAATCCATACAAATATATATAACTCATATGAACCCGCTACGCATCAGCAAAATAATGTGCAAACAGCCAACCCTTGTGGATATTTTTTATGTTATACAAATTTTACAACTTGGACACTATATAAGGGTTATAGTATATTTGTACTTTTTGTGATGCCCTAGTTACTTAAGGTGGCGACTTGAACTTGAGCTTTGAAGCTTTGAAGTTCGACATTCCTTCAAGTTTGCTTGGATCAACTGATGTGATCCCAAGGCACGCGGTCGCGTAATTTACGACTCCGCGTCAGTCCATTTCAGCGACCTCCGAGTCACGAGTATGTTCAACAAACACGACATTGATCCTCAGAACAATACGCCTTCACGCACGGATCGCTAGGTGCTCCCACAGCCGGTGGAGTGATTTCGTATATCTTTCATGACGTAACTTCCGAGGTGGATTGCAAGAAATCCGACTCCATACGGTGTTCTCCACTTCTCCTAATCCCCCTACCGAAACTAAGAGGTAGTGTATATTGCTTCTGTCTCCTCATATGGATGCCCGGGGGCTGATGGGTCTGTAGCATATCTCCAAGCATTTCTGTTGAACGACCTCGACTTGCGTGAACACCCTCTGCGATAAATATTGTGTGCAACATCTTAAAACGCTTGGTAGAAAACGATATAGTCAGAGTGAATCTCGTGGTTCCCTCGATTGGAATTCGTGTTCAAGTTAGGCCTCCGCGTCGTCATCCTCGATGGCAACTTCCTTACCCGGCGATTTCAATCACGACGTGCCAGCCGCTTCACAAATGGAGTCCGTTGATCTGATCGACCCTACCCTGCGAGGGTGAGGATGACAGTGTCCCTTCCCTCCATGTCAGCCAAGTCTCAATTACGGCTAGGTCATAAAGCAACTTCAGCCTCTGCCCACGAGTCCAGCTACCGTCTAACGACCATGTCTCCGATCCCGTCTGCTACCATCGCTTTCACGGTCTCGTCTGCTACGCCTTCCGTCCTTCCCGAACCAGTTCCCGCAGGGAAATCTGCGTCAGCGATGCCACATCATCTCGGGGCAGGCGGCCTTGTATTCTGCGCGGTTGCTGTCATCTCAGTTGCGAGTTATTTCTACCACAAACGAGGGACGATCGATGGTGCTCGGACGAACGGTACCCGGACCCTCTTTAGCAGCTTCCTGTCATCTCGGCGCCACTGTAATCCGGATGTAATCCCTGCGACAACTACGGCGAACCGGTCGGTTGGTCCAGAGTTCAATCCCGAGGTGGGCGGGTGCTCGAACTGGCCCATGGATGAAACTGACACGTCTTTTCTTTCGGCAGCACGTTAACATGATTTACGCCAGGTTTTTCCGTCCCACGTTCTGGCATGTGAGCCAATCGTATATCGCATCATGTATGTTCCTTTGCTAATGGCTGCTTTCAGCTTGTCGAATGTCATCCTCCCACTGCTACAGCCCCGGCGATCTATATAGAAGATGAAGCAAGCAAAATTCCTGTATCTGAGCCGAAGCCGTATGGCGTAACGTCGTTCTTGGACGTGGACGAGGATGAGATCAATGTTCCGAAGCGTACGAGCGATAGGGGTACGAGACGTCAAGTCAGGCGGCTTCCACCATACGACGCGAGTTCGCCGACCCATATCAACTTCAGCAGCGTGATCATTGGCGTTACGGTTCGCGCGGGCGCATTCCTTTCCGTTCCTGGAGAATCTGAAGACGATTCCTCGGAGGACCCCTCCAACTCCGAATTAGATCCCTTGTGTTCAGCCGTCGACAGTTCTTTGTCGACACCGCCTAGGTCGTCCCCCGGTATTCGCACATCCGCTGTGGCGTCCTCTGATCCCGTGGTCTGTTCTCCTCTCTCGGTGCCCGGTGCGGTTTCCACGACGTCGCCAAAGCCACCACCTTCCCGTCACCGACGCCATGGGCTGGCCGACATGACCAACTTTGTGCAGCGTCTCCACGACACGATTCCGGAAGAGGCGGATAACCCAGGGCCCGTACTAATGTCTCACGACACACGCTCCCTCGACGTCTCCGAGTCTGCCGACACGGACCCAGTCACGTCCGACGGAGCACTGGGCCATCCCACATCGTCAGACGATGATGCGTCCACGGACGCACCCCGCAACCCCGCCGCCCAAACGCGCTGCGACGGCGCTGACGAGCCTGACGCGCCGCACGAGGGGATGGCTCTCATACGGACGCTCCTTGACGCACTCCGTGACCCCGACTTGGACTGCAACCCCCGCCGCGCGCTCTCCGAAGGCACCGACGACGAGTCCGAGTCCGAGTTCGAGGACGCGGTGACGGATCCATCCCGCCCGGACCCGCTCGCGTCGACCTGGTTCACGCCATGGCGCATCTTGTCCAACGAGGGACCGATCTCGCCCGTGACGCCGCCGCCGCCGCCGACCAAGGCGTCCTACGTGCGCACGTGGCTCCTCGCGCCGACGTGGTTCGCCGAGAAAGTCACGCAGGTTGTCTCGCCGACGCCGGACGTGTGCCTCCCGCCGTTGGCCAACGCACCCGTCCGTGCGCGCAAGGACGGCCGCGCGTGGCGGTCCCTGTTGTCGTGGGCTGCCTGACCCGAGATGCGGTGTCGCGCCAACACGTCGTTCGTGTGGTCGTTCGGTGCGTGTTCGACGGACCCTGGTTGAACCCGAGAACCCAGCCCCTTTCGTATCTCGTCCCCTGGCATCCCCTGGCGTCCTCGCACATTGGCACCCGTCCAGATATTCCACGTCGTGTCACCCCGAATGGTGACCCTTCGCCATGTCCCGCTCTCACCACCGCCATGGTGGCCATCCGTTTCGTTTCTGTTGCTGTTCATTGTCTCGTTCATCTATGTGTATAGAGTCTATCTTTCGTTTCCGCATCAAAACCGATGCTCGAGGAAACGAGCAACCCGAATACGTCCAACATCCAAGCTCGACGCGTCGTCGTCGTCGTCGTCAATACGTTTATTGTTTGCGTACGTATCCGAATGCTATAAAAGCACCCCTGTTTCGGTATCACTGTCGAGAGGGAAAAAATGAAAAAGAAAAGAAAAGGTGACTACATAAACCAAGCAGATGGGCGTACAAGTACACGTGGTATGGATGTGGGTAAACACGAATAAAAGGAAGAGAGCAGGCTCAGACTGCAAACGCGACGTAGCAGCAAACAACAAACAGCAGCAGCAGCAGCAGAGCAGGCGGAAAAGAAAATTATCTATGGCATGATGGACGGATACGAAACGCGAACGCGTCCGTCCAGTGTGCGTGCGTGCATGATGGAAACGAAAAAAAGGAACGCGTCGGCGGTCCGGATCACTCTCCTCCCCCGCCAGCGAGTTCGAGAATGAGACGGCAGGCGACGTCCATGAAGACGAACGGGGAAACGACCTCGTCCTCCTTGACCGAAAGGCCGTCCTTGATCGACCGCCCGTCGGAGCTCGTCTCGGGCAGCAATATATCCGGGTTGGCCATGTCGAATTTCCCAGCGCCCGGTTCCGTGGACGCCTTGTACGTCTTCTTGTGGTGAAAGTCGACCAGGTAGTTTATCGAATCGACCATATAAAGCTGTAGGTTCATGAGCACCTGTAAACGGAACGCGTTAGCGATGCTTCTCGTCGTCGTCGTCGTCGTCGTCGCTGAGCGAACGTACCACCACGTCTTGAACCCTCGCCCGCGTCTCTATGAAATAGACGCTCGCAGCTGCCCGTAGATCGACCGTGTCGCTCCCATCGAACTCCTTGGCACGCTCGATCCGGGTGCCGTTCGTGCTTGAACGCGATCGTTGTGGTCGGGCACCACCCAGCCCGCCGAGATTCCGCTTCTCCTTCCACTCCATCCCGAGCGTCTTGAGCGTCCGGTATATCTCCAGCATGACCTCCATCGGTGGTGACCGGCTCCGGATACCAAAATGCCATTTCGTTCGGTGCTGCTTCTTCTCTTTCACGGCCGGCCATGAGCGTTTGGCGTTGGCGTACGAGGCGAGGTGGTGTTGCTCCGGTAGTTGGTCAGGAAGTGGGAGGGACGAATTGAGGACGGCAAAGTTGTTGATTTCCTCATCCAGGGGAGGCGTCGAGAAATCGAGCCCATCGTCGATCTCGTCGTCGTCCGAATCGCCATTGAATTCCGCTTCAAAGGGGTTGTCCTCCAAGTCGCTCGTCGGCGATAGTGCGCTCGGCGAGACCGTATTCCTGGGCTAACATTCGAACACTGAGCAACGCGAAGACAAAGAGAGGTAAGGGAGAGACTGACGTCCATGGCGGCCAACTTGGCATCGCGCTCCTGTTCCTCAAACTCTGCCACTAGACATCGTCAGCTGGCATACTCGGCCAACATGGCGAACACATACGGTCTCTGCCAGCCCTGCGCTTGTCGCGCAGCAACATGTAAGCCACTTTGACGGCGTTCCCTTGAACGCCGTCGTCCCTCCGAAGACATTCCCAGATGTCTTCCTTGTCCACCCCATCCATTCGCGAAGCGAGCTCGTCGATGGCATCCTCTTCGATCCGACCCAGTCCATCAATGATCTCGAAATCCAACGCCTTTGCAGGCGTCACCAGGGACGAAAGCGTGCCGAGAACAGGACCAGGTGGTGGCGGGAGAGGCGTGAGGTAACGTTGCAGGTCGGTCGTATAGAAAGGATGTTGGGTGATCTCGGGGATCGTGATCCGTTTCACAGGATCGACCGCCAGCATCGCGTTGATCAGTGCTCTCGCATCCGCACCGAGATAACTAGGCATGTGGTAGCTTCCCTCTATGCAAAAGAGACACCACGTTCGTTGAGCACCAGTGGGATGAAGTATTGGGAGAAACGTACGGCTGATTTTCGTGAAGAGCGTCTGGACGTCGTCGTCCTCAAAGGGAAGCCTGCCACAAAGCATGACATAAAGAATGACACCGCAGCTCCATACGTCGATCTCCGGACCTGTGTAAAGACCACCCCGAATAACCTCCGGGGCGGCGTAATTCGGACTCCCACAGCTCGTCTTTAGAAAGTCGCCATCCTTGATCTCGTTGGAGAGACCGAAATCGGCAATTTTAACGTTGAGGTCGTCATCGAGGAGGACGTTCTCCGGTTTTAAATCTCGATGCACGATCTTCAATTTGTGGCTGTACTCGATGCCGGATATAAGTTGCTGGAAGAATTTCCGAGCGCGCGGCTCCGGCATGCGACCGTTATTGACGATGTAGTTGAAGAGCTCGCCCCCGGCGTATTCCAAAACGATGATGATATCCGTCGGGGTCGATATCACCTCATATCTAAATGGTCGTGTGTCACGATCGGGCGATCACATAGGACATGTTACGGATATGGACGTACAGCTTGATGATATGCGGATGTCGAAGGGTGCGCATATACTCGACCTCGCGCTGGACCCGGGTCTTGGTCTTGGTCATGTGGATGACCGCCTTGGAGATGTACTTCATGGCGACCCGTTGGCCAGTGATGGTATGTGTTGCCACTGACGAGATAAAAGACAAGACATTTAACCGGGAACGAAGAAGCGATCGCCATCGACGAGAAACATACATACTCTTGACTTTGCCAAAGGTGCCTTCGGCGATGTCGCCTGTGACAGTGTACTCCCCGAGCTTCGACGCCGAAAATAACGTGGGCTTGTCGCTCATCTGGAAGCGCCGTTAGATATATCGTCTTGGTCGTCGTGGTCGTCGTGGTCGATGGTCTTCGCCTTCTTGTTCGCTGGTGCGCCGCCTCGTTTGTTGATGCTGTGTTTGAAAAAAGAATTTGCTGTGAGTCTTGGCAGGTAGAAGTTGGAGTTTACGTACGCATCCGGGGTCTCCCCGGATTATGCAGTATGACCCCTTGGCCCCCACAAACCGGGCGCAAAACCGATCGATCACGTGTTACAAGATGTGACTACAAGCGTTCTGAAAGAGTCTTGCAAATAAACGCATTACATAGCTTGCTCCGAAATCGAAGAGATACCACGTCACGTGGGTTTCGACGCCCGCCCCCCTGCCCACCGTTCCCCGTCCTCAACGACCTACAGTACGATGCGCCGCGCCCAAAGTGTCCGCACCTACCCCCGCACGTCCATCAACCTCTCTAACCCCACCCCAACAGACCCCACCGACCTCTCCATCCTCCGCGAATCCGACGAACCCGCCTCCATCGAGGACACCCTCCGCAAACAGCTCCTCGAAAAAGACAGGGAGAACGACAAGGTCTGCCCGTTCCCATCGTCCGTGGTACCCCGCCGACTGACCCCACCACGCTAGCTCCACTCCACCATCCTCACCCTCCAAACCCAGCTCGCATCGCGACCCCCCCTCGAGACGATCCAATCCCTTGAAAAGGAGTACAAGAACCTGGACCTCATCCTCCAGGGGACACAACGCGAAAACGAGCGGTGCATGTCCGAACTCGAACGGGTGCGTATGCGAGAACGATTACTCGAACAGGCCTTGGCGAAATTGGCGGGCGAGAATTGGCAGGTGCGTGTTTTGCGGTCGTGTGGCGCTTTGCACCGAGGTTGATGATACCTAGACGGTGTTGGACATTGGGCCGTCGTCGGCGACATATGTCGCGCGTGCCATGGGAACGTCACTCTTGAACCACGGCACGGCAACCCTACCGCCCTCCTCGGAAGCTTCAGAGCCGGGTCCTGCAGCCTCACAAGCTTCCATCGAGGCGACGTTGTCTCAAATGGAACAAATCCGTCTCCTGGTTCTCGGCATGGAACAACGCATGCAGGAGAGGGAGGAAAAGCTGACGAAGACGATTGAACGCGCCGAGGCCCAAGAAGTTAAGTGTGAAGCGTTGAGAAGGGAAGTGCTACCCACCAAGGTGACAGCATAGATGCAGCAAAGCAATTATACAGGTCACCTTCATGTTCGCGCATTCCCACTTTACCATCTTGTATTCTAGCACGACATCAACTACATATACCCCTGTATGCACCTCCGGTAGGCAAACACTTTGACACGCTCGCGGTAATATATTGCAAAGTACGCAAATGACAGCGGGTAGTAGAATAACTGTATTAACATGCAGTGTGGTAGCCTGACGTGATGCAAATGACAGATTGACAGAATAGCTGCAAATTCTAGCCAGCGTTGAAAAATTGGATAAACATGGAGCGCACTTCAGCTTTTTTGGGGCTCGGCATGGAGCAGGGCGTTGCGGAAAGGAATGGTCGAGCTGATGGCGCATTATAAATGGTTGAAGAAACGTGCATGTGGATCAGTGCAAATAAGCACGAATGAAATAACAGATGGTTGGTTGAGAGTTCGATGCGAAGATTGTTCTTGCGTGCGATGCGGAATACAAACGCCGTACAGCGGAGACATGGTGCAACATAGAATCGGAATAGGGTATTTGCGTATTTGGATCGTCGTAGAGAATGCGGTTATCGGAATGCTTGATCGGATATGGTAGAATCTTTGCAATGAAACTTGCAAGATTGATGCGGAAGATGATTCGGCCCAACTATGCGTAGATTCGTATCGTTTCCAATGTGGGACAAGATCTGTCCAGACGACAGATGGAGTTGCAAAATCGCAGACGGTCGGAGGCTCAGGTGGAATCGACGACCACAAGTAACTCAGTAGCCATAGTAGGCGCGCTTGTAAGGTCGTTAGTCACAACGACTGCCAAAGTAAACCGTTTGATTGTAACTAACCATCCTGTCGCTGCGTGAAGAGTCAGATCAAGATGCTTAAACCCGAAAGGGGGACATACAACAGCCAAATGACCTTGGATCCTGTCTTGCATCCACGGAGTGTCACGATATGGCCCCTGATACACTCGTACAGCATCGTTCGTTGATCCTTATCAGCCTGATGCACGTGGAATGACCGTCCGCAAGTCCAGAGAGGTAAACAGACTTACCTGAGGTAGGACATTCGCGATAAGCTGACTGCCGGTGACGGACAAGGCAAGGTCCACAATCATGGCACGACGACCACTGGCGGGGTGATATTAGTGCGAGGCGGAAGAGAATGAGGTATCACGGACCCTTTCGCAGGTTCACACATCCTTTTCACAATCCTCGCGAGCGTGTCCGGGCCAGTTTCCTTGAACGCCTTGGTGACTGATTTGAATCCCTGTTCGTTGGTTGCAAAATCGAGTAAGTCGGCAATCAAGTGATCGAGGCACATCTGACGATGCTTGGGTGATCCATGCTCCAAGACTAACGCGCATCCGTCAGCATTCAGTAAACGGGTTAGCCGGTGAGACGTACTATGCTGGATACAGTATGATCCCCATTGGTTCTTAGCAATTTCGCCAAACACTACAGATCCTTGATTCAACAGTTCGTCGATAATACCATCTTTGGCGGATTCCTCGAGATTCTCAAACGCGTGCTGCAAACAACTGAATAACGGCTAGACATTTTCAAGGACGAACGTCACCTGAACGACGAGGGACCCGGTCTCATGACACGCAAGCGAGGCCCACTTCCCCTTGAGGGACTTGTTGACGCTTCCGGAGCGAATTACGTTTATTCCGGAGTTCCGAAGCGGAATATGTCAACTCACTAGGCGAAGATCGGTGGCGCAGGAGGAGTCCAACTTAACTCCATGATCTGTGAGGCGAGGTACTTGTTACAACTCGACGTCAAGAGCTGGCAACTCGGACGAGGATGTACCTTGCTCCAAACATGAGACGCATGCTTGTTCACTAACGTCAAGGCCGGATCTCCGAGAAGAAGCTCTGATACAATCAGCAACCTGATATCTTCTTCACAGTCAAGGGCTTTTTGAAGAACGTGGCATCCGTAACAATTTGTCGCGAGTTCGACTACTCGTCCCCTGGGTGGGGTCCTTTAGTGCATGAGAGGCAACAATAAGGAGGGAACAAGCAAACCTCATGCAACCCACGATCTTACGCCGCTCTTCGGCAGTTGCAGCGGCCTCGAGACACCTCTGGACCGCCCAGTTCCCGAACCTATGCGAGCCACATCAAGTCAATTATCGTAATAACCGATGTCAATGGAAAGTACCGGTGAGACATCATCTCGAATCCTCGGGCGCATATGGCGTCTATGATCTTATGCCGCTCCTCCAGGTCCGCAACCTTGAGCTTCTGTTGTAAAAAGATGGAGGCCTGCTGATCAGAGGACTTGATAATACGCGCAACGAAAACGTTGTAAGGAGGGGAGGAGGAGGGATGAAGGAGCGACAAAAAATTGATGGGCTGCGTGAAGGAGAGCATATGCCGTATTAGTCGATACATATTCGAATAAATGGGGTGTCGTGCCTCGTGAGAATGCGCTCCCGCAGACCCCTGACGACCAAAGGCATTTTGAGAAGGGGAGGTCCTCAGGGATTCCTCCCCTGGTAGAGCAATAGAAAAACCCTTTTCCTCCGCCCTCCGCCATTCCGGGATTTGGTGGTGGTGCCAAGGGGAAGAAGAGATAGCAGGCAGTTCCGTTCGCCGCGCGAGCTGCGGGAAAGCACTGTCGTACAGGGGTTGAGTACTGAGCGCGGGAGAAGCATTCTCCAAGTACTGATCAAAGAATGAAAAGCCACCCGAAGGAAGCGCACACGACACTGGAGGTTCCAAAAGATGCGACTGAGGGATATTAACAGCGGATAAAAAGTCGCGTGACTTCAAGGGGGAACCGGGATCGAACAAAAGAGAGGACGGTGATACACTGGATGGCACAAACTGTACTTCGTATGGGGGAGTGAGCTTCAAGTCAAATGTAGCCTTTGCAGGCGACAAGTCTGTGGGGGTCAACAGTGCAGACGTCGTCGAACTCGGGGACACGTCCGGGGAATCTGGCAAGTTCACGGTATTGCTGTTCACGGCACGAGCAGGCTGTTGGGCACAGGGGGCGGGAGAGTTGAGATTGAGCGCGCGCAGGAGCTGCTCGACATGCTGAACGATAAAAAAAAAGGTGAGTATATGCGCCACAAAAAGCAAAGGATCAAACGTGCGTCATCGTCAAACTCGGGACTCTGCCTTTTTCTCCCGTCACCGATGGCACCGATGTCTCTTTTACGGGGTGGACCAACGAGTCCGACCGGACCGAAGACGTCATCGCTTCCAAATACTGGATTGAAGCTTCGGAGTCCCACCTGGAGACGAAAGGGGGGCTTTTCAGCATCACGGGAAAAAGAGTCGATGGCGCCAGGCCAAGTAGTATCTAACTGCTGGGGCTGGGGAGCCCAGATGGACGCAGCGGTGGTCCTGGAACGAGGGGGACTGTAATTGTCAGCGAAAGGAAGGAAAGACTGTGCGGTGGTGGTGGGCTGCATGACTGGTAAGGAGAGGATGGTACGTGGGACGAGGAAAGAGAGAAAAAGGGAGAGAGTGGTCTTTTATATCGATTTTCGAGCGCACTGACGGGCCGACGCGATGTGACGATCCCCCCCCGGAGAGGAGAGTCACAATCCTTTTTAGGGGGAGATCTGACTTTAATTGGAAGACTTCTTTGCACGCCTAGCACGACACCTTTTTGTCTGACGGGCAGTTCGACTATCAGTACACCCACCACCTTATCATGCACGACCATGCGTATCTGTGTAGCTCTGGTGTGGATTTGTGTCTTCGATGTGTCGATGAGAAACCCTTGAGGGTGATGAGTCTGAATGCCATCCTCGACTCGTCACAATGTCACCGTCGGGGCCTCGGTAAGATCGGAAGAGCCAACAAGGACGGGAGAGCGCACCATGTCTTAGTGGATTCGATGTATATAAAGGCTACAACGAGGCTGGCTGCTGGGTGACGACGGCCACCCACTCTGCATCAACGCCGTTTACTCGAGTTTGAACGGAGATGTCTCTCGTCCCAGAGTCATAAAACGCAAAAGGGACTGTACCTAGGGGTTCATCTACCGTCATGAACAGCCTTGTACGGATACTCATGCACAGGATCGACCGAAACTCCCTGTTATGCCACAATCGACTCGCAGGGAGCGGGTCCGAGCACCGCGGGAAAGCAGACAAGAGATGATGGGAAATAAGTGCGCAAAACTAGTATCAGACGGCGATCAACTGTCTGTGCCTCTCTGCGTTTCATACCCACACGATGGGTGGCGCAGGCGCCTAGTACGGGAAGTAAATATGATATGGGTTCTCACCAACCAGGACGCCAATAACGATCAAGAGAATACGTCAAAACGCATATTGGTGGAGAAAGAAGACGAGGGTAGCCACGGAAATGAACGAGTACATGTCGCTAGGCTCTGTGATCAAGGGTGCGATAGTACGCGAAAGAAGGACCAGACTTGGCCAACGAATGAAACATTGGATAAAGCGTGACGAATCGATTCCGCCGGGAACTCACAGAAGCAGACTACCCTATAGAGCGTTACGGAGGACAGGTGAAGTGAACAATCGAACAGTCTCGACCGGTGGCGGGGCGTGGAGGGTTGTGAGGGCACTACGGACCGGGAAAGCCGATGTGATGCTGATAGAGTACGTAGGAAAGACTCTCACGACGCCACAGAAGGCGAATTTTGGAGGGGCTGAGATGTTGCGAGGGAGCGTCCATGACGTACCATTGAATGCGAGTGGGTGACACCATGTGAGTAAGAGAGGGAGAGCTGCGGCGTGCGGCGTGAGTGACTGGATATGTAACGACATAGGAGAATAGATAAGATGAGAAATGGGGTAGGGTACTTGGCGTAGTCGAATATGGACAAAGTAAAAAGGTCATGATTGAATTAACAACTAGAGCGCAGGCGATGAAGAACCGAGATGGGAGTGGTTACATGCATACTCCCACACGAAAAAAGCAACGCCAATCACGGTTGTCGAGCATGCCGGCGATAAGGGATAGGCTGCTCCGTGTGCGATGGCTTACCTCACGACGTTTCATAGCGAGTACCTGAATAGTACAGCCGATAGAGCTCGATAAAAATGCGCTGTGGGACAGGAAGACAGAGATTTGAAACGGCGTTTACTTATGTGACTGGATTCGAAGTCAGGCGCTGGATTGATATCGTGTAAGTTCTTACGTGAATTGGCCGTGCACCGTCTCGGGCGGGGTCTGCCAGCAGCGGACTCGGGGCCAAGACAGTTCATATACGTAGCATTTACCAAACCCAAAGGTATATCAAACTTGGCCTCTCCTTGCCACTCTATACCCCTTCCCTTTCCCTCCCATGTCTTCTCCCATCCTCCATCTTCCCCTCGAAATACTCGAGAAAATCGTCATCGACATCCTCGATGACCCCACCGCATCTCCGTCTGCCATCCTCCCCTTTCTCCGTTCGTCAAAGCGGCTCTATGTCGCGCTCAGATGTACCACCAACAACCATCTCTATGCCCGCATGTTTCGCTTCTGTTTCGATGCCTCTGCACCACTTCGCCGTCTCGGCGATCTCAATGCACCAGGTCTCTGCATGCAACTCCGTGCCCACTACAACGCCCTCAAGTGCATCCGCCGCGGTGACATCCATGCAGACGACGTCCTCAAGTCCTTTTGGACGTGCTTTTCGATGATGATGGAAGACGACGGAAAGAATCGCTCCCAGCTCGACGCCGCCGGTCTCCCGGACTTCGTGGACAGATTCGTCCGCGAACGTCTGTACGAAAACTGCCTCGACGGCTGGCCCGCGGAGAACGAGATCAATTCGCTTGCCGTCTGGCTGCTCTGGCTCACCTCCACAGAGGGTACGTTCGTCACCTCTCTTTCCCTTCGCTTCTCAACTCCGCTCCCAGACCGTCTCAAAGCCGAGACACCCGCACAACGTGCGCAGATGACCAGACTTATCCTGCCCTATGTCCTCATGCCCGTTCGCGTACGTTTCCCTCCCCATTACATCCCCCCTACCTCACCACGTTCCAGTATGCTGCATACCTCGCTCCGCATGTCCACTACACCCTCCCCTTTCCCCGCGACATCCCTCAGCCTTCACACTCGTTCGTCACTCCCCATGGTCACTATCCGCAGTACCGCGAAGGCTTTTCGCGCCGCATGCAGCTCTACCACGTCGATCGCGTTCGGCTCGGCGTTCCTCTCGCATCTATTGCCGCAAAACTCATTTACTTTTCCCATCGCGAAGTCTTTCCCGTCGGCATCCCTCCTCACCTCCCTCTAACGCGCACTCATGCCTTTCAACTCGGTCTCCACACGGTCGGCCCCACACAAGACGACGTCAAAGAACTCAACGAACACAAGGTCGCCAAGTTCGTGCCCACGTCGAAATGGGCCTGGTGGTCGGACATCAAAGGTCACGACAAACTCTGCCCAGATGCGCTCTCCAAGCTCGCGCCCAGTGTGCGATGGGACGACGACTGGAATCGTCTCGCGGACTGCAATTCGCTCTTTACCCCCGTTTCCCTCAATCGCATGCACTACACCCCTGGCCTCCTGAGCGGCCTTTGGCAGGGCCGAATGCTGGTACGTGACGTTCACGCTAGTTTTGCGCATGCTTACATTGTATTGTCTAGTACCCAGACGATGGCCTCTACGGGAACATCATGCAAACACCACAAATGCCTCCGACATTCAACGAGCAGTCTTTTCTTCTAACGGCTGCGCCGGTTTTCATGCGTCTTCGCGAGTATCATTGCATGGATGTCGATCCAAACAAGCCTGCGCCTTCAGGTGGAATCCAAGATGCATGGTTCCATCCCTCGACCCGATTCCAGGAGGTTACGGTGCGTATTCCAGCTGTACGCCAAGACAGTGACGTCTCACCGAGGGCGTTGTCACATCCCATTAGCATGGCCTTGCTATCACGTGTCAGGAGAGGACCTCGTCTTATGATGAATACGTTGTCGGGGGGCCTGACTTACACGATGAGAGCAAGTGTCGTGGGTGCAAAGATCGTGGAACCTCGGAGATGGTCTTTCGAGAAAATGATGTGCGATATCTCGGGGAGCTCGATGAGGTCTTGGCAGATGAAGGTATGGAAGGTGTCGAGGACGACGACGACGATGTGATGGACGATGATTCGAGCGATCCCGATGTAGACATGACATCGGGCAATACAAGCGAGCTCGAGATCAAGCGCAAGTGCAATGGGATCCTCGACATCGTCCTGGTTGGCGAGGTACGTTGCCCGTCCACTTTCCTTTCTCTACCGTTCGTTCTCAATCGCGATATTTCCCTCATCCCACTAGACGGACCTTCGGCATGGACAGGCTTGGCATCATTACAAGTTCTATGGCCGCGTTCGCGAATGGGACGGACTTGTTGCACTCATACGTGTTCCTGTGAGTTTCTGTTCTGATTTCGTTTCCCCGCTTCCGCGGCTGCTTCGAAGCGCAGTGAAGCTGTTCGGAAAGGGGGGGATGTACGCGTGGATGTTCTTCTCTGATCTCCGTGCATCTTAGTCACCCCGAAGCACAGCACTTGGTATTTGGATATTTACTGGGTATGTCGTTGGGGGCCAAAATTTCGTCGGGAATTGGCGGACGACATCGCATCCTGGCGAGCCGGTCACGTTTGAGGCTGCGTTTGCCATGTCGAAGCGTGAATAAAGTCCGCCGCGATCTTGACGACACCCTCCGCTGGAATCTCATGTGATTTTTGGTTTGGTTTGGTTTGTGTTTTTATTCCAAGGACGATATCATCTTTTTTTCGCCATCTTGGGTTTCAATCTGTATTGTACATACTCTCCTACCCGACCCGTGGTGATCACCCGCATCACTCATCACGCGCAGTAATTGCATGTACACATCTACCGTAGATCTCCGTCGCATCTTCCATTTTCATGTTCTTTACTTTTTTCATGTCGCATCTCGCTTCATCCCTTTTTGTTGTTATCATATCCCATTTTTCCCGCATATGCATCGACTTCTCCGGTTTCACAGCAACGTTTTTTTTTCCCGCTTCGCATCAGATGTGTGTTGTTATCGCGCCATCTTCGTCGTTCTCTTTTTCATATTGGCCTAGCTCCATCCGCCACTTTTCTGCATCTTGCATTGATGACTATCTTGCATGCATACATAATATAGTTTTTTTTTTAGCCAAGACTTAGGTTTGGGTGCATGTTTCCCGTTTTCGCACAAAGAGACGCCCGGTCCTCGGCATCGTCGGCTGTGGCTTCTTAGTGCGAGCACTAGAGATGACCAAATCGCGTTGGTCGTTCGAAGGCGCATTCCGGTCACATTTCACGAAGTGGCTTTCCGCCACCGGGTCGGACCGTCCTCGTTTTATCGTGTACACGTACATACCGGCGTTCAACTCGTTTCCCCCCTGACGGTTCTCGAGATCTGCGATCATGATCATGTGGGCATTCTGTGATAAAAACGCGCGTTCTCATTGTACGACAGCGGGGATCAAACGAGCATGTGAGCTTGTGTGGGCGTATGATCGCGAGCGATGGGGGCACATTGTCACAGTTACGGTAGTGGGTATCTAAGTGGCGGTGTTACGAAGGACACCGTTGATAGGAAGATCAGAAAGGGAAAACGGGGAACGGGTGGACGGACGGGGGTCCCCCTTTTCTCTCGACGCCATCCTACCATCTAGGTATCGACCAGGCGGTGCACCATCACGTCTATCAAGGGCGATCAAGATACACGGGGAAATAAACCAGTTGCCATACACGTACGATCTGCGTATGACGGGTATGCAGCTGCACTGCGCCGGGGATGCAGTGGGGGCCGGGACGAGCTTCGTGTCCGAGCATGACAGCGGCGTCGCCACTGTGGCCACGCCCTCTGCGTCCATACCTGGGCATCCACCTGTGGACATGCCCAACACCGTGGACTTGGGGACGACCGTCGGTGAACGTACGCCTGCTCGTGGATCTGACATCGTCAATATCATCGCCGGGAAGTTGTTCGACCCCTACACCTTGACGCTGTTGGAGAATCAGGTGATCAGGGTGAGCATGACGACAGGACGTGTGCTTGACGTGTCGCCCCATGCGGCGTGTGATGTCAACGAGGGGGAGGTGATCGATTTGAGCGGGTCGACGGTCCTGCCCGGGTTCGTTGACGCGCATGTCCACCGTCAGTCTGCCGTCCGTTTTTTTTGCTCGCCGTCTGTGCTAACCGGGTCGACAGTGTTTTTGCATCCTTACTCGGAGACACCCTGGGGTGACCAACTGACGAAAGAGTCACTGGCCGAACGCACCATCCGAGCGACCGTACATGCGAAACGGACGCTTATGGCGGGCTTCACGACCGTGCGGTACGTCGCGTTGCGTTTCGGCCCCCTCACCCCACACGATTTGACACGTATGTGTCACGTACATACCAACCTTTGCCCCTTTTGACTCGCTCGCTTATCGATTCGGGGCGGCCCTGGTCCCCCCGCCTCCTTTCCTCCCCTTCTGACTTGGTTCGCCCTGAGACCCTGCTCACGTTCGTTGCAGTGACCTTGGAACGGAGGGTGCCGCCGACGCCGACATTGCGCTCCGCAAATGTCTTTCGCGTACAGCCGCTCACACGGACGCGATGATTCCTGGGCCGAGGTATTTCTGCGCATCCCGCGCGATCGTACCCACAGGCAGCTACGGTAGGTCCTCTCCGAATTTCGCCCGCGTCGACGCCATATCCCACCCCTCCTGACTTTTTCATATCCGTTGAGGCTTCTTTCTTTCTCTCTCTCTCTTTCTTTTCTTTTCTTGTCGTTCCCCTGGCTCGCTTCCCCTCTGTGGGTGTCATACGGCACTCCTCTGCCATCTCTATTTCCCCCTTATCGTCGCCAAAGTCCGCTGATGGGCTGGGTAGAGATACGAAGGTGGATATGGATAAGGATATGAATAGAGATATGGTATGCCGTGAGCGATACTGATTTATTGAACCGTACAGGTCCCAAAGGAGCAATCAACGTGAATAAGGAGGGTATCGACGGGATCACAGGTGCCGACGCCGCTGACGGGCCCGACGAGTGTATCAAAGCCGTCCGTCGACAGATCGGCGCAGGCGCAGACTGGATCAAGGTACGTGCGTTCAGTCTTGTATGCGCATGTGTGCGTGTGTATGGATGCATCTTCTTATTTACAAACGGGTTCATTCATTGGTCATGGCGATGTGCGCTATACATATACGTGGGTTCTTTTGCCGCCTCTTCGACACGCGCCGTGGGATTGGGGCTTTGGGCTTCGTTTTGATGCACGTTCCGTCCCCCTCCACCCCTGTGGCTCGCTTCGACGGTTGGGTCGTGGGCTCGCATGTTCTTTTCTTTTCTTTTTTTTTTTTTGAAAATGGGGATAGATTTATGCAGGTGAGCAGCTCCTTTCTTTGCAATCTATCCTCGTTGTCGACCCTATGGACGGGTGGAAGCGTCTGGAACTGTTCGTTTTTTCATTTCCGCTCGCGTTTGTTTATCTTGGATATTATATTTCATCGACTTCTTGTCTGGACTGACGGACGCGATCCAGATTACCGTGTTCGATCACGGATGGCGGACGTCTCCGCGGAGACGGGACGAACGTCAGTGAATACGTTCCGTGAAGAGGAACTAAAGGCGATGGTGGACACGGCGCACATGTATGGGGTCAAGGTGGCAGCGCACGCCACGAACGGGGGGACGATCGCAACGCTGCTGGCACTGGGCGTAGACTCGATCGAGCACGGCTACGACATTCTCTCGGTGTCTACTACCAACGCGGATACGGATACGGCGACGGACGCCCGCGTGCTCCGTGCGCTGGCGCGTTCCAAAGCCAAATGGGTTCCGACGCTTGCGACGTATTACACGCTCTCACGGGAATCTGGGGACACGGGACCGTGGACGCGTGTCGCGGAAGCGTTTGGCGTTGCGTTGAAAGAGGGGATGGACAATTTCGCGTGCGGCGGGGATACGGGTGTATTTTCGCACGGTGAGAATGTGTTGGAGATGGTGTTGATGGTGCGATTGGGTGCGGACTGGCGGAGGGTGTTGAGGTGGGGGACGCTCGGGGGATGGGAATGTGTGCGATCGATGGGGTGGGAGGGGCAGCGGGGGGCGGCGAGGTTGGCAAGGGTGGAGGGGGAGCAGGGGTGGGGTGGAGAGAACGAGGTGCCGTTTGGGGCGATTCGACGGGGGTTCGCTGCGGACGTGATTGCGACGTGTGGGGATGTTGAGGGGAATTTTGAAAGCGCGGTGTCCGCGGAGAACATCCAGTTTGTGATGAAAGCAGGGCGGGTGTACAAACGTGATGGGAAGGCTGTAGAATAAAGGGTCGTATGTTCTGATGTGACCCGTGATGGTAGTGTAAAGTAAACGGACTGCGTCCATTCGATTGACAGGGGTTGGCGATTTACCCCTCATGCTGTTTGTCGTACGTGGCGTTCTCCCTTCATTTCATCTATTTATGAATGGGTATGTTTGGTCTGGAGTGTTCCTGGAGCGGCGTTCATGCCATGAGGATGTCAGTGATTACGACTTGGACTACGAGAGTATCCCGCCAACTTGATCGACAGAACCTGCCATATGCGGAACGACGCGGAGCAGATCGTGTGAATAGCTTAGTCATCGACTGTAAAGGTGCCCTTTTCTTTTCTCCGTCTTTTCCTCATTCACCATTAATGTGCTTTGTATCCACCGTCAAGCCGCCGCTATCACGAAATATCATGGAAGCTATGTCACCAAGACCATCATCAGTATCGCATTCGGTGGCGTTGCAAGTTCGCGAGGGAGGTCGTCCGACCCACCAACAAGTCAGGGCCCTTTGTTCCAACCCCTACGCAAAGGGTCCGTTACGTTCGTGGAACATCAATGAGACCGTGTCCGGCTCGCTGTGAGGTGTCGTTTTGATACTGAACAGGCGTACGGGTCGGCGTGGTCATTTTTAAATGGTCTCTATAGAGTAGAGGTCGGTGGGGATAGGATCTGCCGAACTCGTAGTTGTGGGACAGACATTGTCTATAGTTTTTTCATTGTTTGGAATGTTCATAACGTATGTTCATTTGAACTTTTTTCGGAGTGTCAATGAGCGAGGGGTTGACTTTGTTCGGTACGGTTCATCGCCACCAGAGCTTGTGTGAGCGATGTCGTGCAGGCGGGCGCTCAAGCTGATCGTCAAGCCAAAGCCGGCGAGTATCCTCGTATGTCCTTGGCGAGCGAGGCTGAGCCGACCACTAGTCGTTCGAGATCCCAGCCTCACTGCCGGACCCCCTGTTCAAGTTCCCCCACGAATACAGTGCGCTCGCCGACGCTCGCCCGAGTATTCGATAGGCGGGCTGATGCGTGCTTTTTCTGACAGGCTTCGACGCGGCGCTGGCTGGTTTTCCAGGGTACGCGCCCTTTTCTCCGGCGTCTGTGTATGCCGGACTCGAGTCTTGTGGGATACGGCGCACTGGAACGAGGTGCGATACGCTATCGCCCGAGGTAGGCTCGAAGCGTCCCGCCGCGATCATACGATATATGTGCGCTCACACTGCCCCAGACGTTCTCAGACAGGCTCAGACCAGTCCGTTCGAGTGGTCGTTCGCCGACCTGGAGCCAAAGGGACTACCTCCAAATCCCATCCATTTGGGAGTCGGACGTGCGTACGCGTGATGACCGGTGCTCGATGTGCTGGGTTGACAGATCCCGGCGTACAGCGGTCGATCAGACCTGGAATGTCGTTTCACTCGACGTTGACTCCTGGCCGTCTGGGACGCGTGACGGAAGAGTTATGTTTGGCGCATTTGTCCCGAATGCCTGTGTGATGACGAGCTGTTTTTCCACAGGTGTCGGAGTACGCGAGGCCCTTTAGTGGGCTAGTCCCGGTGGTATCCGGTGTGGATGGCACGCCAACGACATCAGTGAGTGGCCGCTCTCTCTCGACCAATCAGGTTCTAGCCCTGACGGGAAGGTGCCACAGGTCGATTCCCTTGACAATGAACCTGTGCGCTCTTCCGCGTATAACGATTCACCGGAATCCGAGCACACCGTGTATTTTGACGCCCTGGACACGCTCAGTCTTTCGCCTTCCTGCTCCATAATGGACGCTCACGCAGAGGTAAACTCTTTTTACCCTGAATTGACACCGCCTCGTGCTTTTTGTGTCTCAACAGGTCGCTGGGAATGGCCTGTCGGAAGGCTCAGAACTCATGTATATATCCCTTTTTTGTTACTATTCATTTTTCCATTTGGTAAACGCCAGCCACCTGACTTGCCCTCCATACAGCATACCCTTGCTTCCAAGACAGGCACGGCGTTCCAAACACGGCAAAGACCGAGCAAATGCAAGCTCAAGGTTTGACGTACCGCGTTTTCTGATTGAGGGTACCTCTTCGGTCGAGGATGAGCGCGATCGTAAACGCAATCACGCCACGGCGCCATCGAGTCCGGCGTCCCCCGTGTGCTTCGACCGTATTGAATCATCTCCGGCACCCGGTTGCAACGGAGATGTGTCTCCGCGCCATCGTCCTCGATTTGGGCGACTTAGCGAACAGAGACACCGAGGCCAACCGATGCCGCTAGAAGGTCAGAAGCGCAGCAAGGTTTCGGATCGCGTTGGTACAGGGTACAGGGCCTCACACGTCTATTCATTGGACGGCAGATCGCCTCGTGGTCCAATATCGTCTCTCGTCGGCGATCGCGTCAACGTTCGTTCGGCGAATGGGCGTTCCCCGAAGCGGAGACGCGTGGATAAGGTTGACGAGGAGGGGCGTGTGGTCGATGGTCCGCCCGCGGTACCTCGACAGGGGCACCCACCTCGATGTGTGGCATCAGACATGGAGGCGCGGAGACCGTCTGGGGGCTGTCTGCGCGCGTGGCGCAAAGTGGGTCAGTTTTGTCGAGGGGGGGTGTACGACAAGTTTTTTTCGTGGCGTGGTCGCGTTGGATCCCAACGCGTGGTTGGACTCAATTCGGGATCGGCAGGTGGGCCCCGTCTTGGCCCGAGCGTTGACGCTCGCGGCGGGCGACGTCGATCGTCTGCGTCGCTCGTCGGCGCCACCGGTGCCGATCCTATGAGAACTGAGACGACGGGGACGACGTTCGAACCAGACGTGTGCCCGTCGACCTCACGGCAGAGACGCTCTTCCGGCCGTCTCGTCAAACGGCAGCCCAAGAACATTGGCGCTGCGGTGACCGGCCAGGTCGACGTGACGAGGGCATTTTACGCCTGAGCGTTTCTTATCGGCGGCGTGGACCGACCCATGCGGTTGAGCCCAAAGGACTGGTATTGGGCTCGACCGACGACGCGTGTGGTTCCCACCCGTTTTCCTTTTCTCTTTCCTTTGTTCCTTTATTCATTTGTCGTATCTTTCCATCGGGACCTGTCACCTATGTATGTGGATTGTGGATTGTGTTGTATGTATCACGGTTTACTCACCGGTTTTTTTTTTTCTTCGCGCCTCGCGCACAATCATGTACCGTATGTATAGCACAATAGTCTCGGCTTGGCTCGACCTAATCCAACCCCCGGGTGGTTTTCATTCGATGTTCATACCGAACAAGCGTTGCCATACGCCACGGGTATAATTAGCAGCATCGATATATATCCCCGTCCATATCGTTGGCTATAGATCACTCCCGCAAACTGCCTCCGACGACTAGAACAGCCTTTCCAACGGATCGATCACAGTGCCCATCTAGAGAAATCAATCGGTCAACGCCGGCTCACCGGAAACCCAGCCCAACGGAAACGGTCAATCAGGACCACGTAAAGCCACCCCCGGACCCCAGACCCTGAGACTTGGCGCCTGCGCCCAGGGGCCGGATCGACCCGCCCATCCATGAACGAGCCACACACGAGGGCCGAACGTACCTTTTTCACCACACGTGGCAACGTCCCCCGCTGGAACCCAATCCGCGTATTCCACTCGCTCCCCAACGGCGTCTCCATCCGCCGCTCAAACTGCGCGTGGCTGGTGTACGGATGCGGCAGCTCGCGCACGCGGTACTTGGCCGCTTTCTTGTCCCGCTTCTCGGAGATGATCAGGTGGGGTTTGCCGTGGTCGGCGCGGGCGGTGGGGGCGATGCCTGGGATGGATGTGAGCAGGTGGGGTTTTGGGGCACGGGGTTTGGTGCCGGAGCCGCCCCAGGCGCCCTGTGGGTTGGGTTCAGTGCTAGGGGGGACGGGGAGGGGACGAGCTTACCCAGCCGGGGAGGGTGGTATCGACCTCGTGCGGCGCATCGGCTTCCGTTTCGTGCCGTTTCGTTTCTTCAAAGGCCTAACCCCGTCGTGTGAATGACGGGTGGGGATGGTAGAGATGGACGTACTTGTACCACATTGTCGCCCGCGAAGGCGAGCGCGACGAGGTCGCGTTGTTGGAACGCCTGAACGCCTTTGCCAGCTTGCTTCGTCTTTGCCGCCACCGCGCGCTCCTGCTCCTCGAGCTCGCTTGCAGCGTCTGAGTCATCGCCCTCGTCGTGCGCGGCACTCGTCGGACTAGCAGACGTCTTGGCAACGTCCTTGTTCGCTTTCTCCTTGCTCTTCTTACCTGGGACGCTCGCCGCGGGGGGCTCTGGCATCGTCAAGAACTTGTCCGCGTCGATTTCAAGCACGGCGTCGTCTCGCGCGCGTTCCCGTTCGTCTTGGTGCTTGTCAGCTTGTTTTTTGAGCTTGTTCGAGGATTTGGTCAGCGCGTCGGCACCCTTGTGCACGTGCACTTCGTTTCGTTTCCGGGAGAGTCCGGACGACGTGGTGGGTTGGAGCCATGGATTGGGGATGGACGTCAATGTAGGGGTAAGTATGGACAGGCTGGGCGTGGGCGTCGCTTCGGGCGCGGGGATGTCTTGCAGGAGGTCGGCGGATTGCAGGGTGACGCTGGAGGTATCCGAGGCCAAGGAACAGAGCGGTCTGAGAGCACCCGGCGTCGTTCCAGGCTGGAACGAGAGTCGTCCGCCCGTGCGTTGCACTATGGTCGTCTCCACGGATGGCATCTCGGTCCCGTCCTCGTCCTCTTGCCCGTCGATTCCGAATCCGAGTTCTTTTTGGAGCTCCTCTGCTTGCGCGTCCGCTTCTCGAGCCTGCCTCGCTGCCGCTTCGCGCATGAACTTCATATTGAACACATTCTTGCTCCCGAACTCTGGGGGGCTCGTATCGTCCTCTGCACGCAGCGTAGTCAGTTCTTCAAAGGCATTGCGCTTGATCGCATCTTCGTCCTGCCCCTCCTCATCGCTCTCGCTGCGTTCGCTTCCCTCATCGTCACTGTTCTCCCCACGTATCCGCCGCCGAAGCTTCTCGCCGCGATCGAGCATCTCAGTGATCGCTTGCCGTTGGTCCTGGTCGAGCCCCTGGCGGCCATTCATCGCCTTGGCCCACTTGCCCGTATTCTTATGTCGAAGCGTCGCGCGTTCCCTCGCTCGCCGCACCTCCGCCTTCAACCGCGCCGCTTCGTCCTCCACGTCCACGTCCACATCGCCACCCTCGTCCGCACCGTCCAATCGCTCGCGTTGCTTCTTCCGTATCCGTCGGTAGGCCTTGCTCTTGATCTTGGCGATCCGTTTCGCCTTTCTGTCCGCCCGAAACGTGAGCTCGCGCATCACGCGAAGTTCAGCGCGGCGCGCGACGACTTCGTCGACGCTGAGGTGTGCCATTTTGAGCGCTTCTGTTTGCTCGATGTCTTCGTCACGTAGCTGTGCCGATTTGAGCAGCCTGTCGACGGCAGATTCGAGCGCGTTGGATGGCTGAGTGGGGTGTGACGACGCGCGCTGTTTGGAAGACGGACATCACTCACGGTGAATTTGGCTGCGAGTTCGAGGTTGGAGACACGGCTCGGTTTTTCGGCTTGGAGAGGGAAGCTGAGGTGTTCGGCCTAGGATCAGTCGATCGCTCAGAGAGAGACGTTCGTTTGCGGCGTGGTCTAGCACGCACCTCCTTGATGCGTTTCATCGTGGCCGACCATTTGTCGACCTCTTCTTTCGTTTGCTCGTATGCGGCTTCTCGGTCGAGACGTTCTTGTGCCCGCTGAGGTAGTGGTGCAGCAAGCGTTTTCGTTTTCGCGCTCGATGACGTGAGGGGTTTCGTCGCTTTCTTGAGGGCAGTAAGGGAAGAAGAGGAAGATGCGAGTGGCGCAAGAAGGTCGTCCAACTTGAGCGTGCTCGAGCCTGAAAAGAAATCTGAGTATCAATAGTATGGCACTGAGATTCACGCACCTCGAACGCCAAACTCGTTCTCTTCGCCAGCTTCCGTGCGATCAGTGATGCGTCGACGTTTTTGTGGATTGGGTTCTTGGACGGCTTGGTCTGGTTTGCGTTTGTGGGACGCGGTAGGATCGAGATTCGAGAGGAAGGCTTCGAGGTTTGCAAGGGCTTCCGGTGAGGGGTCCTCAGCGTCGGAAGCAGATACCCGTAGTTCGTCCTCGTCCTCGTCTTCCTCCTCCACTTCTTCACTGTCATCATCTTCACTCATCCCCACGTCCTCCGCCCCCTTCCACTCCTCTTCCTCCTCCATTGGAGGTGCCTTCTTATCAGCTTTCGTTGACGGGTCCTCGTTGTCGTCGATAGCTGCACGTCCGTCGAACACATCGAGGACATCAAAGAACGCGTCACCGTCCATCTCTTCGTCCTCGTCCTCTTCGCTTTCCGAAGCTGATCGGGGATCCCTGGAGTGGGCATCAGAGTCTTCGTTAAGATCGACCTCCTTCGCATTGGCAACCCTCTTGTTGCGCGTCGCACTCTAAAACGAGATCAGATACGAATGACACGAGAGATCACGCTATAGACGCACCCTGCGCACGAACCCAGAACCTGCGAATTCCTCCCTGTCAGTCTCCTCGAACGCATCCACACTGTCGATATCCTCGTCGTCTTCGCTGTCCACGTCCTCGTCTTCGTCTTCGTCATCCCGCATTAACCTCGCACGCAGCTTTTCCATGGCTTCCTGGCTCAACCCACTGAGGTCGATATCGTCGCCCGAGCCATATTGCCGTCCTTCGGTTTCGTGGCGGTCCAGAGACAGCTTGACTTTTGCGCGACGGATCTTGGATGGGGCATATTCGTACACATCGTCGATAGTCGCATGTCCTTTGCCTCTAGCTCGGAAATGAGCTTTCCGACGTGCGCGATCTGGGCGTGTCTTTGGAAAAGAGGGGCGTCCTTTGGATGACTTGACCATGGATTATTAGCCTCAAAGTTTGGTGTCAGGACGAAAATGATGTGGCTCGGGAGATACCGTCGATACCAGATTTAGTAGCTAACCCAAAGTACACAACGAAAAGCTAAGCCCCTGCTCGTCCGTCCTCCGGCTCAGGTTCGAGAGGATCCGTAGACCTCAATGCCTCCTCCTCGTCTCTCGATGTCCAATGGTGTGAGGCCGTGTTGACGTTCCCAAACCCTCTCGTCCGGGTATTCCAAGCGGCGGTGATATAATCTACCAACGAGCGGAGGAACTCTAAGCCCACCTCCCAAATCTCGCGCGCGTGTGCGATGGTGAACTTGGGTAGCTGGTCGAACCCTCTCTGACGGAGTACGAAGCGGTTGTAAACAGTGCTGATGACGATGAATGCCATCACGAGGAATATGGCTCTGGCAGGCGGTCAGCATCGAGGCAAGGTGGAGGGTGACCCACGCACGAGATAGTTAGGTAGACGATCAGTCCTCCAAGGAAGCTCCCTTCGCCGATCGGACATGCATACTATGAACGTTGGTTACTCCTACGGGTCGAGAGATGAGAACTGTCTCACATGCGTCCGCCATTCAAATTCATAGTGGCACGCTCTCTCTTCCTCCAAAGGCCATTGTCCGAGAAGGACAGGATTCCCTGTCAAGAAAGCAGATGAGCTGACTGGAGGGTTTCTGAGACCGGTACCAGACCTGCAGAATAAACGGACGTGTCACATATGAAGAGGATAGTAGAGCTGCCTCGCTCGTCGTCCATTCCAGGACATGAGGATCCCTGCGACTGGCTGAGCAACAAGCCACCGCCTTTGACCTCCAGCGTCGTGTTTACGAGCCTGGAAGACTAAGCTCCCATTTCCAACGCGAACTCGGGATTGGGCTTACCCGATGGCAAAATCGCCATGGTCCCTCCTCACGAGCCCAGCCACGTCGACCCGGCTCACATCCAGCCCGGTGTTCCAAGGCTCAGTGCGTACCCTCCCACACACGTTGAGGTACACCGCGTGTCCGCCGTCGGTTCTAAACTGGTAGTCTTTGCTGAGATTCCCTAAGCGAGCGTCACACGGCACTTTCGAGCGAGACCCACCTGGCTTTGAGCGGGCTCAGGTCGTAGTAGTTGTTGGCACTGTCGTGAACGGTGCAGGGCTTTTCTCGAGCCAGAACTGAGCTCGAAAGCAACAACACGAGCCCGAGATTGGACAGCATGGCGTGGTATGAGGGCGAGTTGGGTCGACCCCTCCATGGGAGGTCTCCCCGCTCCCCCATCACCGCCACAGCCGATTTACGCCGCAAGAACAACTTTGACGTCGACAACGACAACGACGACGACAATGGCCACCGCACTCCTACGCAGGCAGCTCGCCCTGCCAACGCGGTCCGTTTTTCGTTCGTTTTCGATGTCGTCAACACGTTGGCGGCCCGATGTCCAGTCTACTAGCGCAAAGAATCCATTCGAGACCCACACCGTCGAGGACCTGCATGGCATGTCTGCAGCACAAATATTGGCAGAGACGGGCACGCGCGCGGACACGAAGTTGAGACATTTTACGGGTGCGTTTGTGTAATTTTCGGTCCTTTTTCTTGACGTGAACGCTCGGATGTACAGTCAATTTCGGGTGAGTGTTCCAAAGCTCCCTCGAGCGCGCAGTGTTCAGACTGTGTCGCAGCCCTCAACATCCTGCCGCACACGGAGTGCTCCGTATGATTTTGGAACTCAACGGAGAGGAGATTCTGAGGGCTGACCCAGTGCGTCTTCGTGAACCGTAACATAACGCTCGGCTTATACTTATTTGCAGCACGTCGGTCTCCTTCACCGTGGCACGGAAAAACTTATTGAATACAAAACCTACACGCAAGCCCTCCCCTACTTTGACCGTCTGGACTACGTCTCCATGAGTTCGTGTTGTTTACGCGACGGGATGTTCAGAAGCGCTCATTCACATTCTGCAGTGACCAACGAACTCTGCTACACCCTTGCCGTGGAGAAGCTTCTCAACATCGAAGTACCCGAGCGTGCTAAATGGATTCGGACCATGTTTGGCGAGATCACTCGGATTCTCAGTCGTGTGTAGTCTCCATTCCGTCTTTGGAACTGATCACGATCCTGTTGGCCAGACTTGATGGCCGTCCTCTCACATGCTATGGATGTCGGTGCTCTCACACCATTCCTTTGGGGTTTCGAGGAACGCGAGAAACTCATGGAGTTCTACGAGCGCGTCTCGGGTGCGCGTCTCCATGCAGCTTACGTCCGTCCAGGCGGTGTCGCTTTCGACATCCCCCATGGCCTCCTCGAGGATATATACAAATGGGCGACTCAGTTCAGTTCACGTGTGGATGAGATCGAAGAAGTCGTGACCGGTAACAGGATATGGAAGGAACGTACCATTGGCATCGGTGTCGTGACTGCCAAAGAGGCCTTGGACTATAGCTTCACCGGCGTCATGTTGCGTGGCAGCGGCATTCCTTGGGACCTCAGGAAGATACAACCGTACGACAAGTATGACGAAGTACTGCGCGTCCACTGGGGTGTTGCTACGCTGCTCACGTTAGCGTTCTAGGTCGAGTTTGACGTCCCTGTCGGCAAGAACGGTGA